>JAKUCM010001160.1:0-52415 GCA_023374145.1 Lepidium sativum | reverse complement strand
TTCTTAAATAATATGTAAGTTTAGGTTTTACTACGAAAAATATTATTTATCAGTTTGGTCATTTTTAATTGGTATTCAGATTATTGATAGTTTATTAAGTAAAAAAAAAATTCATATTTCTTAAAAGAATTGTATTCTTTTTTGTTTGGTAATTTCGATAACTCTTCTATTAATTTTGGCCATACGATACGATATATTATACTTCTAATCAATATATTGGTTTAATATAGATTACAATATAATATAGCTTAATTTGATGTGAGACTTTTGAATGTCCATATTATAGTAAGTAATGTGATTAAGTAAATAATAATTGTCTTTTGATTTTTTTTGTTTTTTTAAATAAAAAATTTCTAAAACAAAAGATGATGTGGCAAGAAAATAAGAGTGATGTGGCAAAAAGATAGGAGTTTTAGAAAAATGAGTTGGATGGTTTAAGAGATTTCAAAACCTTACTTTTGTTAGTATAAATTATTAAGTAAACGACATTAACTTTTATAATTAAGTGAGGGACATCTGCAAATTGCAATATGGACAAAAAATTGTCCATGCGTTATATCACTAACGTACGCCTCAAAACTGTTTACCAAATATGTTACATTTAATGACCATATATACGCATTTAATGACAAGAAATCTGTGTTGACTTTTTTCAAGTCTCATAAGGCAATGTCACATGAAATATTCATCTGAGAGAAGTTGCATTAATGTATTTGTTCCAAAAGAGGAAATGGATGTAATGTTACTTGGAAAAAAGATGAATGAAACTTAGAAGGCAATTCGTGAGATTTGGAATTTATATTATAATGTAAGTTTGTTTTGTCCATTAACACTCGTGAACAAAAATTCGAGAACAATATGTTATATGTTCAAGATGTAATATATAAAAGCATGTTAGTTTTTAAATTTGGATTCATGTTATACTATTTATTTCTATAAGTAATATATATATATAATATTAGCATGTAATTTTATAACATATTCAATATATATATATACAGTTAAACTTCCATAAATTAATAATATTGGGATTACACTAAAATAATATGTTTTTATTAATTTATAGAGATTATTAATTTATTAATATACTAATTGAACCAAACATTCAATTTAGGACCACAAAATTATATTATTTTATAAAGATTTTTAGTGTATATTAAATAATAAAATATTAATTTAAAGAGATTATATTGTATATAACATATATAAAAACATGTTAGAACGTAACTTTGTTGTATGTGCAAGAGGTAAGATATGAATACATGTTAGAATTTAATTTTGTACTAGATTGTATATTATTCACTTTTATCAGTTACCCACATATAATATGTTAAAATGTAATTTGTAATATGCTCAATATATACAATACGTTAAAATGTAATTTGTAAGTTAGAAGATATATAAAGTAGTACACTAGTGATTAAAAATGAGGGAGTTGATTAAATTTGTTAACTAATAATTAAGTTATGTTATTCAATGAATTATGATTATAATACACATTAAATATTACAAATAAATTTGGAGAGAGTTAAGATTAATAAAAATATCTTGTTTTTCTCAAGGTATTATATAATGAGTCTTGTGTCAAAAACTTTTAATGGATATTAAAAGATCATATGTTTTTCTATAGGGGTATTTGGAGCAATAAAATACGTACAAAATTCTATATTTTATATGTATGCTAATTTCTTAATTAAACAAAAAATTTGGTTATAAACTCAAATTTATGTAGATGTTTTCTACAACATACAAAAATGAAAAAAATTAGATTAGATTAAGGGTGAATCACTAAACGAGTCTAAAAGTATGAGTTAATTACATTTATAGTTATAAGAGATTGAAATTACAAATCTAATTTTGAAGGTCAAATAAGGCAGTTTTACCCTTATTTCCTTTGAAAAGAAAAACAATATTACAAAACTACCATTAATGAGTAATTCGACGCCAACCGCGCGTAAAACGAGAAAATTACAGTAGATTTAGGTTTGTTGTCTTTGATGTAAGTTTGTTGTCTTGATGTAGGTCCATTTTCTTTGATGTATGTTTGTTGTCTTTGATGTAGGTCTATTTTCTTTGATGTAGGTTTGTTGTCTTTGATGTAGGTTTGTTATCTTGCGGTTGTTGTCCTTGATGTAATCTATTTTATTTGATGTAGGTTTGTTGTCTTTGATATAGGTTTGTTTTCTTCTGGTTGTTGTCCTTGATGTAGTCTATTTTCTTTGATGTAGGTTTATTGTCTTTGATGTAAGTTTGTTTTCTTTAATGTAGGTTTGTTGTCTGTGATGTATGTTTGTTTTCTTTGATGTAGGTTTGTTGTTTGTGATGTAGGTTTGTTGTCTTTTATGTATGTTTGTTGTTTTTGTTGTGAGCTTGTTGTCTTTGATGTAGGTCTATTTTCTTTGATGTAGGTCTGTTGTCTTTGATATAGGTTTGTTTTCTTCCAGTTGTTGTCTTTGATGTAGTCTATTTTCTTTGATGTAGGTTTATTGTCTTTGATGTAGGTTTGTTTTCTTTGATGTAGGTTTGTTTTCTGTGATGTAGTTTGTTTTCTTTGATGTAGGTTTGTTGTCTGTGATATAAGTTTGTTGTCTTTGATGTATGTTTGTTGTTTTTGTTGTCAGTTTGTTGTCTTTGATGTAGGTCTATTTTCTTTGATGTAGTTTTGTTGTCATTGATGTAGATTTGTTGTTTTGCGGTTGTTGTTTTCGATGTAGTCTATTTTATTTAATGTATGTTTGTTGTCTTCGATGTAGGTTCGTTGTCTTTGATGTAGGTTTTGTAACGTACTGTTACGTAGGTTTGTTATGTACTGTTATGTAGGTTTTTCGTCACTATTCATCATCTTCAGCCTAACTTTTCGAAAATTTCAAAATTAACTCATTAGCCTTGTATTCGAGTTATATAGAACGCAACTCAAGATACCCAACCAATATTTAACATAGCACAACTCAATTCACTAAACAAAACCCTCATATTCGAGTTATATAGAACATACCCAAATTTGAAATTATGAACTTCCATGATAATGGAGTTAATGAATTCATAGTTTAGTAAAGAGATGAAGATGACCATAGAGTACTAAAACTTCAAAAAATTGACACAAAAATACAACAAAAGCTGGAAAAAAAATTTCATTGTCTCTTTATCTTTGTCGAAGAAGAATAAGCAACAAAGATTTTTTTTAGATTTTGTTTAAAATTAAATTCAAATGGTATTCTCATAATAAACTTATGCCATTAAAAATACAAGTAATTTCATCTTTTTCACTGTTTATAATTGTCAAAAATTTATTTTAGTAATTAACCTATCTTATTGGATTATTCTAATCATTTTTTTATTAATCAGTTTATCGCTAAAAGAAAAGTCGGTTCTAAATCAGCTTAGTTTTTGTTTTTGTCAACAACATATTATATTGGACCACAATTGGCCGGTCCAATAGCCAAATTCCTACATAATGTAGGCATGAACACTCGATCCCGGATTATGCAAATGCGCTGCCTTAAGTGGACTTACCACATTCCATTAGAGTAGATGTCATTTGCAATCAACTTAATTTAGAAAGTGAAAGAAACGATACAGAAACGAAAAGAACAAAAAAACAAAAAAAAGTCAAAACTTGTTAGATTTTTAAATTATTACTATCTATTTTTAACACTACACTAACCAAAATTCGTTGGAAATAATAATACCCCAAATATCGTACGTATAACGTGCTACTTAAATCTCTTGTTTATTTGGCTTTAGCCCAGGATTAGACTTGGAATTGTAATTCACCATTGTAAATAAATGTCAACATATGAAAAGAAAAAAGAGAAAATAGAAAGTAATATCTCTTTCCCCATCAGTTGGATCATCCTAAATCCAAGATGAACATTAGTAACATATAATGTTTATCTTGAAGGAGACTAGTGATTGGTTTAAATAACAATTGGTTCATTATAAATTTATTTGTACAATTTCTTTTTCATCATATATATTAAAAGGAAACAACCGAAGGTTTAGTGAACAAAAAAGATTAAATAAAACCTCTTTGTGGATGAGGAATCCCACACTTGGCGAGTTACTGGGCATGAGAAGAGAATATCATTTGTAGATTCAATCTCACTCCCATAAAGTTTACATTGAGGCTCAACTTTCACTCAAGGTTCTGAAATTCTGAATATTTGCAAGAAAAAAACAATTTCTCCAACATCTCTTTGTTCCGGTCGTGGTTTGTAAAATCAATCAGGGCTTCAACCATTAAGATCATATCATTCAAAGGTTCTTTGGTCCATGGAATTTCATAAAACCATCAAATACCCATTGGTCCTGCCATTTCCATTACCAATCATAAGATTCGAGTATGTTAACATAATATCTTTACCATGTGTCTTCTACTTGAGCTGATTCAGAATCACTGTCTTTGTAGTACATAGATTTTAAGAGTTTGGAAGTAGAGTATGTGGATTTTCCAGTACATTCCAAATTTATAGTATTTTTAATTGTTAAAATTATTAAAAAACATTAAATTCGTACTATTTTGATCAGTATTTTGGATGTTATAAATTTATAATTAAACTAAAAACTTTATTATTTTTAAAAATTTGATCAAGGATTACATATGTATTTTAAATTTATGATTAATAATCTTAACAATTTTATTTGAAAAACCCATAATACTATTATAATAAAAATAATATATATTAAAAATAAACTTTTAAAAAATTTGGTTTTTTTTATCCATGTCGTACTCAACATAATTATTGAAATTATAACCCAACAATATTTTCTAAAGAAAAAAAACTATTCTAGTATTTTTATTCTCTCATTTGAATATTTCTATCCCTTTTTTACTATTTTTAACAAAAATTTCGATAGTAAGAAAAGGACAACATAAATACATACTTTCTTATAATATCCAAACTACATTAAACGAAAACAAATTACTAAGATTTAACATTAATAAACAACAATTCAAAAACCAATAGCAGAAAAAAAAAATGTTAAAAACTGAAAAAGTAAAAACAAAATCCAAAAAAAAAAGCCAGAAGAATAGCTCTCACCATTGTTTTACAAATTTGTCCTTTTTCTAATGTTTTTTTCTCGAATTGCCACGTCATTATCTACACACCTGAGAAAATCTCCATATTCACAATAAAAAAGTCGTGTCAAATCGGGACGAGTAGCCACGTCATCAAGACTCAGTTGTTAGAAACCGAGTCGACTCAACCGAGTGAGTTTTCTTTACTAAGTTTAGCATACAACTTCGCTCTTAGCTCTTTCCCAGATTCCACAAATTCCATCGCCGGAGATTCTTCACGTTCATTCTCCCAAATCTCGAACTCCCTGACTCGTGGCCATGTTTGATTCGGCATCGGACGTAACGATGACGAAAACGGTAACCTAATTCCAGATCTCATTTGTGAACTCCATGAACACCCTCCGCTTAATTGCATTTTCCTCATCGACGCAATTAGTTCACCTGTGGTCGGAGAAAGCGGCGGCGAATCTGATGTGGGAGAAAACGGAGGAGATACGAGAATCGAGGTAGGAGAAGTAGCTATTCCTGATTTCGCCTCAAATCGGTTACGAAATCCAAGATCTAGATCTACCGAACCTGGTAAAACACGTAACTGCTCCGTCGTATGAGCGAAGAAACAGATTTTCCTCCGGCAATTTATACCGTCTTTACACGGCTGAGTTCGATAACGAGCAGGATGAAGCCAACATTCAAAAACACCATGAGAAAACTCACACGAATCACCTCTTCTACAACTTCCTTTACGATACTCAGGACAAGCCGTACCTGAATAATGAAACTTCCTCGGATCACGCCTTCGAGCTTTCTCTCCAGGATGAACAAACGGACATTCCGTCCAATCATGAGATCGACCTCTCGCGCATCGACGAACTTTGAACTCGTAGATGCGAAACTCATCGCAAGCAAACGAGTCCGTGAGTGATGACTCGTCTCCGCTTGATGAGTCAGAATCATTCGCAAATTCGTTGGATGGAAGGTAACGGTAGAGAGAAGCAAAGGATGATGGAGAGTGTGGGTGATCGTTAACGCCGTTAACGGAGGAGAATGGTGGAGACGTAATAGCCGTTGGATCGTTGATTGGAATATGGATGGTCGGATGTGATCGGTTGTTATTTTCTCCAGTCATCATTTTTTGGTAACTGACTCTATAGGTTCTTCTTGTCTCCTTATTATAAACTGTTGTTTTTAAACCATGGTTAAGTTAAATTTTAACCACGGTAAAGTTATGAAAATCCTAAACTCTATCCACAATTGCCGTACGGTTAATCTAGATATTTTAACGCGATTTCGATCACAAGCGTCACAGGAGAATCTACACCGTTGATTTAAAAATTAGGTTAAGATGGCATGTGATTTTGTGTCACAGTAGCGTGAGACTATCTTCTCACCGCTAAAGGACAGATTCTTACGTGGCAGTTGACACTTATCTATGTGAGAAGCAATGTGGTTCTCGTGAATTTCTTACCACTGTAGATATTTTTTATATAAAAAATGATAAGAAAAGACACGTGTTGAAAAATGAGATTGAGATTTCATTTGACTGAGATTTGTTTTTGAGTTTTTGTGACTGAAATTTGTAGAAATGGCTCGTGAAAATCCAACTTAATTCATATTAGAGTAAAAATTAATTTATGTAAATATGAATTTAAACTGGAGCCATTGCTTGAAGAAATAATTAGTGTTTTATTTTCTAAAGTTACATAAAAGTAAAAATTTACAAAAGGTAGTTGTAAAAAACAAACATAAGTTTTTAATTCAAAAATTTGACAAAATACATATATTTCATTATAGAACCCATTCATAATATATCTTTTACTATATTTTTGGTGAAATGTTGGTTTAGTTTTATTTTTATATAGTATTCATGGAAAAAAGTGAAAAACTCTGGAATCATTTGCTAGATTGTTAAAATGATAAAGTTTGATTTGAGAATACTTAAAATGCTTTTTTTTGTCAATATTAAATTATAATTAACCGATTTAATAATTAAATTTTTATAAAATATAGATAATAATATTTGATTTTTAAATATACAAATACATATTTTCTTAAATACTTATTGTTTACTATTAAATTAAACATATTTAAAAAATCATTTAAAATTTTAGATTCGAAAAGAAATTGACTCTGTTATTAGTACAAAACTTTTTAATCTGGTGTCAAAAATCAATCAACCCGTACAAAGAATTATGGTAAATTGATTTATCCAAAATTATAACGTTTAAAGATAACATTCTTTGGATTAGTAGCTATAAATTATTACAGTTTGTAAAATTATTTATATCGATTTAGTGTATTGTCATTTGATTGGTATGTGTCAATTTACATTAAAAAGTAATGGAATTATTGAAATTTATATCTTGTCGTACTTTATTGTTACAAATTCAAAAATTGTCATTCTTAACCATTAAATAACCTAGTTAAACAATTTACCATGTGCACAATATGTACATGCATTCATAGCCGTCAAGCCTTCCACGATGAATACATGCACTCATAAAGTCAATATAATTTAATAGATTAATGATGGTTGTATATATTGCTTAACAAATATGAAAGTTTAATTAAAGCTTCAAAATTTTATTTTACTAACATTCAAGAAATAAGAATTTGAGATTCAGAAGAAAAAAATCTAACTAACCTTTAGCCATGAAACTCATACATTTTATAGCAGTGATAAATTTATCTATATTATAAAATTAGATGCTAATGTATATTGATTCACTTTTATATATATATATATATATATATATATTTGTTCTCCATAATTATACAAATACTTGTAAATAAAAATACATAACCCAAGATAATAAAGTACATGGTATAAGACTAATATGAAAACTATTTTTTTTTTAAATAGGATTATTATAAAAATTATTTGATAATTTAGGACAAGCTATACTATTTTTCGTCCTCCACATATTTCTGGACAGCTAAGAAATCACCAAAACCTTTATTGAATAGGAGATCATTATTTTGATTGAGGGTCCAACCTAGTCTGTTTCTCTGATGCCCAATAAGGACAAATAAAGTTTTTTGGTGGGAATCCTGGTCAGGCTCGTCTCCGCTAGTGTATATTCTTAATGGTTCGGGTTTGTCAAATCCTAACTCTCACGATCTCACGCTTTCATGTTTGATACATGATACCTCATGGTTGCCGCCAAATCCTCATTCTCATGAGCAAATCACTATCCATGTGCAACTTTCTACTATAAATCTGAATTTGAATCCACAAGTACATGATACTTATTACTGCATCCTTTTATGTATAAAGCATACACTCAATGCCATCAGACCACCTCTAACAAAATATGGCATGCCAACATACGGTTCAAAGATCCACACCAATGCACACCTTTGCAATGTGGCTTGCTCAATTGGAAAGACTATCAACCCGAGCTAGACTACTCTCATGGGGACTTGCTGTTCCATCGCAATGTGCTCTTTGCTCAAGCTACGTGGAGACTAGAGATCCCCTCTTTCTTCATTGTGAATTCTCTTGGGAAATTTGGAAAACTACATTTCATAGACTTGCTCTTCCTCTTGTCCAGTTCTAAAACTAGGATGCACTCATAAGTTGGATGAACGTCAAGAAGCCACTGGTACCAACTACTCTACGGAAGCTGATAAGTCACTCAATCATCTATAATCTTTGGAGACAGTGGAACAATCTCATTCATAATGATGATATGATTCCCCCTACCACTTTGTTCACCGCTACTGATAAGAAATTCCTAAACTCTATCAGTTTTTAAAAAAATGAGGTAAATATTTTATTTATATTTAACATAATAAAATCCACTCAACATAAGAAAACCAGCTACTGTCTGAAATTCCACTTCGACTTCCACATGAGTAACTCTTCGATTCCACGCAATGGAGAACCCAGAATAAACCTCCCAAAGTTCAGCCCATGGAGTTGAGCATGAGCTTAAATTAACTGTTAAACCTCCACACCATTTTCCATGTTCATCTCGTAGGACTTCCTTGGTGCTACATAAGTATTTAACTTGAGCCATCCCGTAATTTGAGGATTCCATGCGATATTTTGTTCAACTCTGCAGATTATACTCCTCGCTTCTCGAGCTTGTTTTTGAGAAAGCCAGGATTCATGACTTTTATCCTTAACAAATTGTGTGCAATCTCTACAAACATATTGATTATCAAACACGTTACAACAAAGCCAACGTCAAGCACACCATAAAGCTACTGCAAACGTGATAAACCAAGGTGTACCATTGACTTCATCATGTAAACCCAGATTGAAGAATAATTAATGTAAAAAGTGAAGTATCAAAAAAAGATAGCAACTATGACGAAGGAACTATGCGGCTCCAAATACCAAACATTGCTCGACAATCCTGGAGAATGTGAAAGATAGATACATGCCCACCTTTTCAAGCTTGGCAAAGGCTACACGTGCTAAGATTTCTTCAACATCTCTCCAGGTTAGTCATTAGAGCCTGCTGAGTCGAAAGCCATAGGATCAAACAATTTTTTCAGGAACTAATACTTTCCAAATCCTATCAGAGAACTTACACATCGAAGATCTCAGAACAGAGCTAAAAGTGAGCATTTGGTATGCATGGGAAACTGTAAATATACCATTATTTGTCTCGTTCCATGAAATTTTATCCACTGCATTAGTGACCTCATCCACTATCTGTGTTTAAGTTAACCCAGTTAGGGACGTAAGCTGACCAAAAGCAGGTCTGTTTTCCACCCTAACATTCCATCTAATCCCTTTGAGAATAACATGTTCCATACTTGTTCTGATACTGCGCCAGAATGCAGATCCACCACATTATTTATTAAGCCAAGAAAACTCCAAAGTATTCGATATAGTAAATCCCATCCGACTTTGGCGAATAACGAATGTTCATCTCGTGCGCTATGCGGATTCCATGTCCGTTTAACACTTTGGTTGACTAATTGTTTTCCAGTTAACCAAGTGTTGCTTGTGTTACTCTCCATTACTGCCCTATAAATATTGTCTTGAGACTTTGTCTAGCTGTTTTAAAGTAGATTTGGGAAGTAAAGTAGCACCATGTAATGTACCAGTATCGAAGCTAACATAGACTTCATTAAAGTTACACATCCCGTAAGATTTAGAAATCTTCATTTCTATCCAAATAACTTAGGTGAAATATGTTCCACAACATCACCAAACGTATCCTTGTTTATACGTTTTTGAAGTACATACATACCCGAGTATTTGCCTAAATCCTTTGTTGCTTTAATACCGCTCATTGTGCTTATCTCCTTAGCTAATTACCAAGAAACATTCACTGAGAAGTGCACCTTTGATTTATCTAAACACACTATTTGGCTCAAAGCTTTGCAAAAATACCCAGGATACTCCGAGTAACTCGAGTTTGCGCCACATATGCCTCATCAAACAAAAGTATATCATCAACAAAACAAATAAGTGAGAGTTTAGGGCCTCCACATGACACTTGGATCGGTTTATACTCCCCCTAGTAACCGCCATTCCCATTAGATGGCAAATGCGTTCTATGTAGAGAACAAAAAGGTATATGGACAAAGGACTGCCTTGACGAAGTCTTCGAGAATGTCAAAAACTTTCTGACTTTTTCACATTCCGTAACAATCTCATGTGAGGTCCAGGAACACACTGCATTATCTAATTAATCCATTTACTTGGTAGATTAACAACACGTAAGGAATCAACCAGAAAATCCCATCTAACTCTTTCATGGGCCTTCTCCAAATCTAGTTCTAGTAACATCCAACCTTTTTTTGCTTTGTTCTTTCTCATAGAGTGAATTGCCTCTTGAAAAACAACAATGTTATGAACACTCACTTAACAAGGAAAAAACTAGCTTAAGCCTGACTAATCATATTCATCATGATCAATTTTAATCAGAGCACCATACCTTTAGTAATTGTCTTGAAAAGCACATTACACACATTAATTGGAAAAAATGGCTAATATTATCAGGTTTAAGTACCTTAGGAATCAACACTAACACAACATCATTAATGCCATTTGAAAGAATTTTTGACTCAAAGAAGTTCATGGAAAATCGGATAATAGATTCTCTAACTATATTCTAATTGCGTTGATAGAAAATGGACTGAAAGCCATCCATTCCCGGTGCTTTATAGCAGTTCATACTATGGACCGAACGTTCAATTTCAATAGCCGTTAACTTTGAATTTAATCTTTCTAACTCCACAAAAGAAAGCAACGGAAAGCCAATCTGACCTAACTTCTCGGAAGTATCAACTTCACCATCCAATGAATATAGACTTTGATAATAGAGTAAAGCCAAATTCTCTAGTTGTTTTGGCTCTAAAACCCAAATCCCTGAGTCGTCCTAAAGAAGATCAATTATGTTGGGTCATCTCCACACCACCTTTGATGTATGAAAGAATTTGGTATTTTTATCACCAAGAGCCATCCACTTGTTCCTTGATTTTGTGAACCAAAGAACCTCTTCTTGTTCCAATACCACATCGAGATCTTTCAACAAGATAGTTTCTTTATCAAGTAATGATGTCAACAAAGTTAACTCGATTTGATTTTGCACCTCAACAATTTCCTGTAGGATTTTATCCTTTTCTTTGGTTAATATCCCCAAACAATTCTCGATTTCACTTTTTCAAAGTCCACTCTAGTTGTCTTACGATGCATTCAACAACTCTTTAAAGCGAGGATAAGAGAGCCACGTTGCTTCAAAATAGAAATGCCTTCTTTGCGGGTTAGAGGTAGTTTCCAGATGAAATAATAAAGGTGCATGATCCAAAGACAAAAATGGTGTGTGAAACCAAAGCCTCTGGCTAACGTAATCTCATTTGTGCACAACATAATATCCGATCCAATATTTTGGATACAAAGTTTACATCGTTCGTCCATAATTGGGCAGAACAATCATATGCTCGAACCCCATGCGTCCATAACTGTTTCAGCTCATAAATCAAAGGTTGCAAAAACACGTCAAGAGACCGTTTCAAATGATTAGGACCAGGAACAAGTATACTTAGGAATAAAAATTCTTTTTCCATGCACATTCCCGGAGGAAGGTTATAAGGCGTGAGGATTACTGGCCACAAAGAATATTGTCTACCAGACATTCCAAACGGACTAAAACCATCGGTGCATAGAGCAAGATAAACATTCCTAATATTCCTAGCAAAATCTTTGTGTAGCGTATTAAAATGTTTCCACGCCTTTGCATCTGAAGGATGATTAATCTTGCCTTCTGTCTGTGAATGCTCTGCATGCCATCTCATCGCAGCTGCTGTCCTCTCCGACTGATATAACCTCTTCAATCTATCAGTTATTGGCAAATACCACATCCGTTGATACGGAACCTTCTTACGCCCACTCCCTTGTGCCTTATATCTTGGCTTGTTACAGAACCGACATTCTTGTAACACATCATCATCTTTCCAGTAGATCATACAATTATCTATACAGACATCAATGGTTTCACACGGCAACCCAAGACCATAGACCAATTTCTGCGTCTCACAATATGATTCAGCACACACATTGTCTTATGGCAAATACTCTTTGAGCAAGTCAGTCCACATATTCATGCATGACTGAGATGAATTACATTCTGTTTTAATATTCATCATCCTAGCTGCCAATGATAATTTTGGCAGACCTTCTCTACACCCCTCGTAGAGAGGCTGGTTTGCAGCATCTAGCATGTCATAAAACCTTTTTGCATCTAAATTGGGTGCCTCAGCAACTATAGGTTGATCAGTATTAGTTTCCTGAAATGCGTCTGTGACCATTTCATGCATCCTATCATGCTCTACAACCCCATCAATCTCATTCTGATAACCAACATCATGCAAATTACTTGATTCACCTATATTAGCATCAACATTCCTAAAATTACTACTACTTGCTTCGTCATTCTCATGACCGCTATCACTTTCCCATGGTGAAACCAAATGTAATAATGCGGTGTAAACCCTCTATTTAATATATGATTCCAAACAGTTTCTACTCGGGCGAATTTCGTATTTTTGCATTTCCGACAAGGACAGAACATCTTACCCGATTCAACCGTGATTTCGGTTTGACTAGCCTGGTGAATGAATATTTCTGCCCCATTCATAAACTCCTTTGTCACGATTCTGGCAGCATCTCTATGGATATACATCCACTTCCGTTGCTCGAAAATATCTCCACCGAAAGACATTTTTGGGATTTTTCCCCAAAACCATTTTTTTTCTCCTCTACCACGTTTTTTTTTGTTTTTTGATGTTGTGATTAATGAAGAGAGCCTTCCTCCTTATATAGGCAAAAAATTAACGATGATTTTACAACTTCTCGCAAATTACGAGTAAATTACAACACATGTACCTAACCATAAATATCTAATTTGAAATTACGTCCTTAAGTAGTTGTAAACAGTTTAGTCGTAAAAGAGTTGTAAAGTAGTGATGTTTTAACAACGAAATTTTAAATTTACCAACACCTTTACAACTCCAAGTTTAAATTTTATTTAAACCTTTTACGTAACAACAAAAACGTGTATACCTACTTTGACATTCGATGTTAATTCGATGTAAATTATAGAGGTCGTAAAAGAGTTGCAACTTAGGGACTAATTCACAACAAAGTGTTGAAGCAATGGGAAAACGTTGTTAAGAAGTCGTAAAATACCGACTTGTTTACAACGTAAATTTTCGTAGTACGTTTACAACTCATTTACGACGTTATTTCAAAACGTCGTAAGGGAGTTGCAAATACCTCCCTATTTTACAACGTCCCAAAAACGTTGTAAAAAATGGTCCCTAAATTAATGTTTTCTTGTAGTGCAAGTAAAACGGTTACCATTGAAATCAAAATCCAACAAATAGAGTTCATTCATCTAGTCACCAAATGAAAAAGACTCCGGAGATAAACGCCTCGAACTATTGAATTAAAATCCCCACCAATGATGAACGGTTCATTAATAAATGTAATAATATCCGAGAGTTGTCCCCATAAACCACTCCTCCTACTAACAGTTTGAGTAACATAAACCGCAAAAAGATGAAAAATCTCTGAGTCAGACGTAATTTAAGCGTGAATAAACTTATCTGAAGAGTTCAAAATATCCAAAATATACCAATTTTTGATCTCCACAACAACCACAAATCCCCACTTTTCCATTTTCATATACTGTAAAAGAGTTAGCAAATCCAAGGCTTTGGCAATTCGTACGAGCTCTATACCCACCAGTATGGGAATCAAAAAGAGCTCACATATCAGTCTTATGTTTTTTTTTTATAGAATGTATTAGATTGAACTCCTGAAGTTGGGTTTTTTTCGCCCTGGGCAGTTCCAAGAAAATATGATTTATCATAAAAGGAATACTCAGAAAAAGATAAACTATTGGGACATCCCTTCAAGCACTAGTTGCCTGAGACACCACTCTAGGTGGCTCCTCAAGCATCACAGACGTATAATCAATAGTCTCCGTATTAGTCACGAGATTGTTTGTTGAAGGAGAAGAAATTGACGGTTCCTTATGATCCAAGGAAATCGCAACATCACCTACCTTACTAGTATCACTTGACAAAACATTACCAGATCCTCCCACTCCAATAGGTTCCATCCTTAGTCGTTTACCAGCAGACGAGAACTCTAGCTCATCCCTCCCAAGCCCAAAAATAAGACCCCGATCGAGTTATTGTGGAAACATTCTTTTTAGCTTTCATTTTTAAATTCACGGGCAATTTAGAACCTCCAAACCTCTTTCCTTTAGGTTTTCCTTGAAGTCTTTGTTTAATAGAATTAAAACCCCCCGTCACAGCAATAACACCATTTGTTTGTTTTGTCCCCAACTCCTTATATGATGAGTACATACCCGAAGTCTCATTCTCTTTATCAGCCGAAGAATTGATGACCATGTCACTAACTCCCTCTTTTGAATAATTGACTTGAAGATTACCAAATTTGTTCGACAATAAGATGTGTTCCTGTGACTTAATACCAGTATTCTCCTACAACACCCGTTCATTCACTCTTATCATATTCATTCACAACAACAGGTGGTATTGGTTTAACTTGATTCTCCCTTCCCATTACGTCTAATAATTGTGAAACCATCACCATCCTTAACTAGTGAGAAATCTTTTCTCGATTGACGACCACAATAGGAAGATTTTCACTAGGAGCCTCTCTAAGAACTTGAGGACTGGATGTTCATAAATTATGCAACGCATACATATGTTTGATAAGCCTTCATACAAGACAAAGTATCGGTCATCATTCACCAAAAGAAAACCTTTTAAAGGTCGAGATATATCAACCTCAACGCAGACTCTTGCAAAGCATCCTCTTGTGAAACTAAGAGCTGTTTCATAACAACGAATATGTTTCCTAATACCACTAGGAGTTTTCCATCAGCAGAATATTATGATAAAAGCTCACCGGTAGTCTATTAACTCGAATCGAAACCACAATTGTTCGGATTTCACTCCTAGAGGGATCAAAGTTGGGAGTTCATGCTTGACTTAAAAGATAACTCCCAAACATCCTCCAAAGACCTCCTGTTAAAGCAGCTAAATATTCCTCTTCCACTCCCAATTAAACGAGAAAGAAATTCCTTGGTAAATCAATATTCTATATTGAGCTCAAAGGTTTCCAAACTGATGGGGGTTCTTTGTTATTGCCGCAATGTTAACACTCCGTCCCAAAACCTTCACGTACTTATAATTATCCAACAAGAAGTTTAAAACCTTCATCACTTCATCATTAACACAAATATTCACCTCTCCATTATGGGCATCAAACGGGCCGGCCCGCATCCAATGGGTCTAAATCCGCAAGTTTCTTTTTTCTTGATGGACCGTAACGAGCCAACCTGCTTGAACCACATGCCATATACTAGTGTCCAAGACCGGTACATTAATATCAGTGGACTAATGGGCCAGCCCGCAAGCCTTTTTATTTAAACTTTAAAATTACGAAATTGGACATTGAGAATCTAATTTTTTTGAAAATTAGTGAATTATTCACTTAGTATTTAATTTATCGAAACTTTACGGATTAGCTTTTGATACTTTCTAAAGTTTATATTTGTTTTTTTTATATTTTGAATATCTTCTTAAAAAAATTATAAGAATAACTAATTTATTTCACCAAATAAAAATTAATATAAAATATCCAAAACACTTAAATAGAAAAAGTAAAAACAAGAAACTAAAATCATAATATAATCCAAAAAAAATCAAAGGAAACATAACTGAAATTCTTAAAAATGTTAAATTGCAACATATTTTTTAAAGATCTAAATTTTGATCTTCAACAGTTGATTGGAAAGAAGGTAGTGTTGCATCCTCACCATCATATTTTCCATTTCTCCTGTATATAAATATAAAGTAACTAGCTAATTTAAAATTTAGGAATATCATAATCTAAAAACTCATCGAAAGTAGTATTCATACCATTTTCATAAGTTTCAAAACCTTTTAACCAATTGCGACTGCATATTAGTGCTTGAACGTTCTTTGGGAGAAGACAACTTCTATGCTTGTTCAAAACTCGAGCTCTAATACTCAAAGATGATTCTGAAGCTAATGTCGTGATCAGAATACTAAGAAGATCACATGCCATATAAGCCAATACTCCATAGCGTTGAGAGTTATCTTTTCAATATTTCAAAATATCCAAACTTTCAAAACTATGTGTATTTAAAGGCGGTTCGTCTAGATAAATTTCCAAAGAGGATTTTCCACTAACAACAACATTAGCTTTTTGAAAGGCAAAAAAATCCTATTAACAAAAAGAAATGATTACTTTTTGAAGATGATGTAAATGAAAATTGAATACATAAAAAAACTTACATAATAATTTGTGAAGTTTCCACTTTGATTTTCACCATCATTTCGAATAGTTTCTCGTGTTTCCGAGAGTATTGGTGTCAATTTTGGCTTGTTCTCATATGATTCAAAAAGAGTTTTAAGTTTCCCATGTAAGTGTTTCAACTTCTTTTCACCTGAACTTATGTCAAGGTTTTTGAAACAAAATTCATGAAGCATCATTTTTAGCCTTGGATCAAACACGGAAGCCATTGCAAGAATATCACTATATTCTTCCCGATACTTATCAAACGTTTCTTTCATAGGGATGACCATTTGTCTTATAGTCTCATCAACACTAGTCTCATGATTTTTCAACCAGCTCTGAATTTCTAAACTTGCATAAAGTACAAATTTGAGGTGGGATAAGTAGCACCTGAAAAAGGCGAGTGATTTCATCAAGCAGTTCCAAAAACTCACACATCATTCTCCCTCCCTCTTACCCATTCCTCGTTTGTAGGATGAAACTTGTAATTTTTGGAATCAATGACTTTGAGATTACAAAAAGAAGATTGATACTTCAAAGCCCTATTAAGCATCTTGTATGCAGAATTTCATCGAGTTGGCACATCCAGCGCCAAACCAACCTTCAATATTATCCCAACAGTTTCCACACACTTTTTAAATAATTTCTCTCGAGACTCAGAAGCTTGAACGTATTTGATACTCTCTCAGATTATATTCTTAGAATCCCCAATCACTTTCAGCCCGTCCTGCACAATGAGATTAAGAATATGTGCTGAATACCTGACATGTAAAAATTCTCCCTTGCATAGTAAATCATTCCTCAAAAAGTAGTTGCGACTTGATGATGTCTAGCATTAAATCATTGTAAGTAGCATTGTCTAAACTCACTGTAACGACTTTCTTATCAATTCCCCAATCATTCCATATCTCAAGAAGCTTCATCGCTATGTGCATACATGTATGTGGAGGAGGTAAAGCACAAAATGCTAGAATCTTGTTTTGCAATTTCCAATCATGATCAACATAATGTGCTATCAAACACATATACCCCTCCTGAGTGATAGCAGTCCACAAATCAGAAGTAAAACAAACTTTTTCAGGGAGATTAGCTAATTCTCTCTTTAGCTTACCTGACTCGTTCTCAAAGAAGTTGTAAACATCTGCAGCAGCTGTGTTCTGACAAATAAATTTCACATCAGCATTCAAATACTTCCATACTGATTTAATTCTCTCATACTCAACATAAGAAAATGAAAGATCATGCTGAATAATACACTTAGCAACCATTTCATGAAAAACCATATGATCTATCTTCCTAGCTCGCAATTTTGCCTCTGCATTCATCATCATTTGACCAACATCACCATCCTTAGGCTTACTCTAGCATTTCTAATATGACGTCTATAGCAATTCGTACAATTTTCATTTGAATTATATGCATAATCACTCTTGCAATGTATACAATGGGCTCTTTGTTCACTTTTCCCAAAACTATCAACCTTAGTAATAAGGATGAAGTCTTCCCACATTGTTGAATATTTATTCTCTTCTTTTTCTCCGATGACTTTCCATTACCATCATCATCATCATCACTAGCAACATCATTTAGATCCACAACAATTGGAATTTTATCTTTGGGTGTTTGAGATGACCCTGATCCATCGAACCTCTCTCGTTCGTCTTCAGCCTTTAGAGAATTTATAAGTCTTGGAGATTCTTTATCAACTATTTTCTTCTTGTAAGGATCATGTGAATCCTATCAATAGTAACAGAATTAACTATTAATGAATAAATACTCATAATGAAATTCTTAGAAAGTTTGCAATTGACAATCAATATTATCAAAAATCGATCGGCAATCCGCAAGAGAATAAAGAAAACTATTTCCATAATCATGGACAATGCATATTACCATAATCACGTTTATGTAAAATATTTTAAAAGTTAGAAACATGTTTGAAAACTATTACCATAACTATGAACAATACATATACATTCATAACATAAAAGTTTGAAAAACTCACAAATGTGAGATTTTTTTTGTTTAATCAAAATCAAAATGCAAAAGTGTAAAATAAGAGAAACAAAGAACTAAGAACATATTTACCATTACAGATTTGTTGTTTTGTTTAATGACTAATACAAGTTTTACTCTATTGCTGAATGATGAAAATAAATTTTTGCTTCCGAATGTTTGTCGTCTTCTCTTGTTTGTCTCTTGTCATCCTTTGTATGTGTTGTGTCATTGTGTTGTGTCATCTTTTATATCATGTCAAAAATAGTAATTAGGTTAAGTTGTTAGCTAGAAACACTCTGGATTACAAAGAGTGTTTTCAAAAACCAATTAATTCAAATTCAAAAAATAATTAAAAACTCTCGACATGTTCTTATGGCTGCTGCAGGAATGAAAGGCACATACGTTACAACAAGCTGTAGTGAAGCATAAATCTCTTTTTGGGGGAGTCAACAAGGGAATCCAACACACCTGAATTTAGCAGTCACTTACATAAGCATAACAAAATATCAGCATAATAATCATTACTCTTGTTTTATAACTCATGATAAAGGTTTGGGAGTATACAATACATTGTGATAAGTCAAGATGTCCATCAGAGAAACAAACAGAGTGTCTTCATAGGAAACACCTATTATGGATTGAAAAGTATAAAGATTACCAAAGCATTCTCAACATCATGTCAAATGTCCAAAACTCGATACTATATATGATTATTACCTGTAATTCTGGAATCTGAAGAACTAATGCATCATTCGATGGGGTTCCATCATGATGACGATATCTCTCCACACATTCTGAATTTGTAAGGAAGTATGTTTTATGCTGAAGAACAAACGGACGATGCATAACATCATTTTTTGCCACAAGATAAGAAAAAGCTTTAGAAGAAACCTTTGAGGACTAAATGCTTGCAGCTCTCTGCTCGTTGTGTATTGCATCTTTGTAGATGGAGTAAAAGTGGCTTTCCATAGGCCGAAATTTACTTGGAAGAAAAGGTTAAGAAACTTCACGTGTTGACCAAGTTGGAGACAATGAATAACTTGCTTCTCAATAACTTTCTCTACAATGATCCTCAAAACATAACCAAAAGTAGGATACTTACGTAACATGTGTGTAGGCAACATCTCTGGCTCAACACATAAAGGAAGCCTGTCTGACCTGTTATGATGTCAAACTGCAAGCCAAAACACTGAGCTTTCAAGAGCCAACAATATACGTTTGAGATATATGACCAGAAGCTAGGAAATGAATGTAAAACACATTAAGGAAGCCTTTTTATACTTGCTGTATTCGTATGAGAATAAACATACATACTTTACCAAGATATTGCACAATAGCATTTCAGTTCCATCCCAAACAAAGATGTACCACATATCTTTATCGTTATTTGCAATGTGAACAATCTTTAGGAGCAACAAGGGGAAAAAAAGCATAAGAAACAATTTCAAGGACATAATAAACCGTAGTTTTAATTTTGAGAAACTTACAATTCCGGATATACAAGTAAACATGAAAGATGAAACCAAAAATAGATTCTTAAAAAAGGATGAATCTACCAGACAAGAATGGTTTGAGTATTCCCCTTCTTTGATATCTTTCAAGGACGTGAAACATCATGACCCTATCACAAAACAAATAAACCTTCCCCTTTAAAACAATCGCAACTTACAAAGATATAGAACGTCAGAACCCATCTGAGATCAAATAAGAAGCAACCATTTGCATATGTAGATGTTATTGAACACACTACTCTTCACTAGTAATCCGAAATAAGTATGCCCAGTTTCATATGATTCTCAAGAAATTAAATCAATTTCAATGATTTTTTATAATACTTAACATTTTCTTCGTACTTGTAACTTGTCATCCATTCTCTCAGATTTGACAAGAAGTACTTATCCTTTTCCCTCATCTGAAATTTAGTTGACGAATGGTATGGTATAAGATCCTCGCAAAGTTTCCCATTGAAGAGACCAAATGAGGAAGATGTTTCATTGCAGAGAGCTGTAATTTTCCCGTTAATAAGCACAATCTGGGTTAAGAATAAGAGTTTAATCTCAGGAGAACAATATTTTCCTGAGTCAAGACGAATATATCTTCTCATATCATAGCAATGTCGTATCTACCTTTACATGCGAAAGCAAAATTATATCCCCGGTCGATTCAACCCGAGGAAGCACTGGAAAGGTGCGAGCAATGAACTTAGAAGGAAGACCAGTTCCCAAATGCCATGGATCAACAATTTTCAGCATAGAGAAGCAATCTGCAAAATATATTCCATCATTTAGAGTAATAATAACGAAGCTATGAATTTAAGTTCCTCAATTGCAAAGGTCACAATACCAGAGCCAGTAGGAAAACCTAACTCGACGATAACTCCAATGAGGCTAACATGAAGATGCAATGCCTTGAAAGCATAATCAATTCTCAGGAATTTGTAGTCATCTCTAACCTCCATCTCTGTGATCATTAAGGTTTTGTGATTTGTCAAGGGTTTATCAGAGATTGAAGAAAATCGATGAAAGTGATCAAGTTGTACATCCCTCAGATTCCACCACCTAACTCAAGAACCAATCCACGGGTTTGAACTTGTTCTACCCAACGGAGGGAGCAAAGAAGACGTCGAAAGCAAACTCTAAAGCCAAGAACACAACAACAACTACCACCTAACCCAGAAGGTGACAACAAAATCCAAAATTTCACTTCAAATTGAAAAATATTGGAAATTTATCAGTTCGTACAATAAGCAAAAAGAATTGAAGAACCTAAAGCGGATGGTAAGGAAGTTGCCATCCATGTTCCTCATTTTTCCTCTCGAAGAATGCTACAAAATTCATATGTAGATCGAAGAGGTTCAAGTCAAATAAACACAAAAAGTTTCAGCTTTTCCTCTCATCCTCTACCAAAATCCAACATTGCTTTTTCATTCAGGGACTCTATTGTATCAATAGGAGAACCGAATGAATAAAATTCTTCCAAAATCGTGTTTTCTCTTCAGAGCTCGGGAAAGAGATTGCATGTCTCCTTTCATCTCATCTCTTCTTCGCTGTCACAACTTGCGATTTTTTAAAAGATAATTTAAAGGTGTTGAATATTAATATAAATGTATATGCACGAAATTCGCTTAATCACCAATTTAATCAAATCATTAAGGATAAAATGATAAACAAAAACCCAACAATTTATTATTACAATATTTGTTGATAAAATTTTCACATTGAATACACAAATATGTTTAGTTTTATTCATCATATTTCATCTTTCATCCTAATATCAAAAGTTGGATATAAGCGGAGGAGCTAATTATACTAGCAATACTCGAGATATATAGTTTTGAGAGGTCACCAATTCGAATCTTAGTTTGTGCAGAGAAAAAACTATTTCCTAAGGAATATATCTAAAGAATACATTTAGATCTATGAAAATTAGGATTTCGATCTATACTTCACGGTTAACAAAGAAAAAAACAAAAGTTGGATAATATCATGATTCATATGTTAAAACCAAAACTAGACTTATGAAAAATGTAGGATGAAGAGCTACGCAGAAGCATAAACTACTAAGAAATTGTAAAAGTATAAGCATGACTTAGTATCCAAATATCAATTTAAATCTGGTTGTTTATTTGAATTGGATAATTAGATAAAAATAATATAAGTATTATAATGAAAATTGAAAGTAAATCTGGCACGTGGGTTTGGCTAAGTGAATAATGTTCACTTATGAAGTCTGTTTTACCAATTCTCAATTCTAAATAGACGATAGATGTGTTATCGTGCATGATAAAATTTAAATTATATATTAAACTTAGTTATTCAACTGGTGTCGGAAAAAAAAGAAAGAAAATCATTAAAGGTATAAAATAACCATCACAATTCTAAATTAGTGTCCAAACTTATCTACAGAAATACGTCAAATCTTGCTCCCATACGAGATAGATTAAAGATGCAGTTTGGTTCAATTTAAATTTCATAGATCACAATTCGACTATTAATATATATATAGGATGTTACAAATATGTTTTTATCTATTGAGTACCAAAACCCAGGAAAAAAAATCAAAACTCAAAGTCTTATTTCAATAAAAAAAATAAATGGGTTTAAAGTGGATACCCAATAAACTTTCGATTATATATTTCATTTTCTCTTTTTACACTTTATTTTTTTTTTTATACTTTTTCTAATATTTTTTGTAATTTTTAATATTTTCTTTTTTATTACTTTCTCCTCTTTTTAATTTTCTTTATATCTCTCCTCTTTTTACTCTATCACCTCTTTTTATTCTATTTTCTTTTTACTCCATCTCCTTTTTTTAATTTCTCTCATATTTTTACTCTCTCTCTATTGTAATTCTTTCTCTTTTATATGTGGATACCCATATAAAACTCATATATTATTGAGTTTTTTCTAGGTAGTCTTAATAAGACTTTAAATCTTATTGAGTTTTTTTTTTTATTTTGGGTCGGACCAGATTTTTTACCCAAAATCACATCGCTATATGTATATATATAGTGCTCAGTTAGTTAAGCATCTCAACAATAATAAATCAACAATTATTCTGAAAAAGAAACAAATTTAACAATAATTTGAGCAGAAACAAACTGATAAAGATCGTACTTGTCCTAGTCATTATGATAAATTGTGATTATCATTGTTTATCAACATGATTAAAACCTTGTAAGTGAAGCAAATGATAAAAATTTAACCATAAATTATAATAGTCATGAACCAGAAAAAATATTTTAAAAATAAAAGTTAGGTGAGATTTAAGAAGATCTGTCCCCTAAACATATCCACTTAACGATCAAACAGACTATTTAAATTCAGATAAATCAATTTGCCATTAGTTTAATGGTCTAATTAATGACAATTATGTGGCTTACATTACGAATCTTTGGCTGTTATCATCCCACGTGAGATAAGTTCTTCTTAATGGATAACTTTTGGTCTAGACATTAAACAAATGAAAGAGTAACAATCAAGTGGATGTCGGATCAGTGGACCCACATGGACCAAACTAAATCCAAACTGTTTATTGTCTTCCGAGCAAAGTCATCGTATGTTCTATAATAATAATATTTTTCTCCACATATATATTACGCTATAGAATTATTTGTTCTTATAGTAAAACAATGATTTGAGATTGTATTTTTGTAAAATAAAAACTAACAAATATATGGGCATACAATAAAATGGAAATAAAATAATAAGAGTTAAAGACCAAAAAAAGGAAAAGAAATTAGTCAACTGGATAAGCAAATATTGAAAGCATTATAGATCAATGTAAAGCAATTGATTAAAGAGGGTAAGAGCACCTTTAACGGTGAAACGTTAAAGGTTTCTTAACTTTTTTTTTTTTTTGTAAAAAACAAAAGAGTGACGAACCCGGTTCTTAAAAGAGAATTTTTAAGAGTCGGGTTCGCCATTGGCTCCTTTGTTTTATTTAAAAAAAAAAAAAAGTTAAGAAACCTTTAAATATATTGATGACCAGGGAAAATGTATTTGGTGAGATGACCAATATATATTGGTAAAAGAGATTATATTTATATTATTCAGCCTGATGTTACAAAAACACGATAAAAAACAAGATTCACGAAAAAGGATGCTAATACACGAAGTATAGTAGAGTTCAATTATGAATTTCTATCTCTGCTTGATCGCCTCAAACCAGAAGTAGTCTATCGATCAAAATGGATGGCTGCACGATATGATAAGTTCAATGTAGTAGAATTTAATAAAAAAGTATGGTAGAGTTTTCTCATGATATATTGCATATAGTAAAGTTAAATACGTGAAGTAAAGTTAAGTTATGTGTAGTAGAGTTCCTTTACGTTTACATGTAGTAGAGTTAATTTTGTTTATTGATTAATAGAGTTATATTACTCTTTTTATTACAACATATGACGACCAGTATGAATCTTTTTTGACAACAATCTTTGCAAAATCCCAGCCCATTAACTCTACTATGTCCACATTAACTCTAGTACGTAAAAATTAACTACACCATACCGACATTTAACTCTACTACAAGGAAGATTAACATTAACTCTACTACAAGGAAGATTAACTCTATTATTTCCACATTAACTATACTATAATAAGATTAACTCCACCATGCCAAATTACGTTATATGAAGTTTGTACCTTAAGACCGAATCGCTTGTTCATTGAATTAGCAACGTGTCGAGGAAGAACAGATGACCCAATTCCACCTACGAAATCCCTGTATTACCGTCCTAAGACTTCAGTAGACGCTTATCGTGCACGACCTGATCTCTCTGTAACAGAACAACTATTTTCTCCCCTTTACTTCCGGACAAAGAAACAACCACCGTCGCCAACAAGTGAATCTCACACTCTCCACTGATAGTTTGGTACCCAACATTTCACATCAATATTGTCTTCAATAAAGCCACAACATCAAAGTCAAACCTTTGTAAGACAAAAATAATCTTTAGCCTCGTCACGAGTTCTTTTTTTTGATGAGTATCGTTGCCCAATAGCCAATGCTAGTGCTGACATTTCTATGTCCAAATACTCAGCCTTCAAATTCAACCCCATTGCTTTCTCCGAGAGGTTTTTCTTCTCTTCTTCCCTTAATTTTCTACGAACATTGATATAATCTTCATCGTCTGAGTTTGCGCCATCCATATCATCGCAACATTCGAATCTGAATTCCGCATCTTCGTCCTCAGCATGTTCACTTCCGTATTTCACATTTTCCGGCATACACTCATTGTTTGGTCCACCTTTACTTAACACCAGATCAACTACACCACATTTTTGACCAACTGTACTACAAGGGCCATCTCTACTAAACAAATAATCAACTCTGTTAGAACAAGGGTCAACTCTATTACACAAAGCATCATAATTCTCCGACTTACAATGAAATTTCTCGTCACCGTTACCTTTATTGTTACCTTTTTCAGGGAAACTCGCTGACACACGAGATCTAGTGGAAATATCGACATATAGACGCATTGCTTCTTTACGAAATTGTTGCGCAAACACTTGCAATTGTCTTTCATTACTTACAAAGACAAGGGTAATATCATGTGGTAGTGAATGAATGACTACATTTGGCATGTAGCTTAATTTTACCTCATGACACTGTTGATGCAAACCGAAATCGGCATAAACCATCTCCATAAATTCATCGAACCCTAAATCTTCATAAATGCCTATGATCTGACACCCGTAGGACTAGTCCACCAAAAAACTCCATCGAATTTCTTTAAAACTCCATATCCCAAAAACCAAAATGATTTGATCCATAGATCCAAACAGAAAAAGCTAATAAACACTACAATGAAAAACCTTGAAAAAAGCAAAAGAGCTTAAAGAAAACTATAATGGCGTCACTTATGGAGGAAGCCGTTAGGTGAGCAGCAAATGAGCTAATACCTGAGGGGTAAATTCGTCATTTTAACTAAACTACGGACGTAGTTTAGGCTTTCACAATCAACTCTAGTACAAAGGTCATTAACTCTACTAAACACTCGTTAACTCTATCACGAGTTAAACTTTAACTCTATCATGCACGGATTTTCACACAATTCAACTCTACTACACGCATTTTAACTTTACTACGTTGCACTCCATTAGTTTAGTAGAGTTGATTAAAACGCGAAAATCAACTGTACTACGCATAAATTCTAACTCTACAATACACGACTTTTAATTCATGTCAACTCTACTGAATAAACTTTAAATCTACTAACGTTTGATTAACTCTACTACGTTGCACTATGTTAGTTTAGTAGAGTTGATCGCTTACGTGAAAAAATTCATTAATGACATTTTCATAAATATGTTTTTTGTTTACTCACTAAAAAATGGCAAAATGGTATTTATAAAATAAAAAAAACTATTATAGTAATTTTCAAAAAATTTCTCTAAATAATTAACTCTTACTTTCACATTAATCTAGCAAATCACCCATCATTTTATCATACTTCTGAGAGTAATTTTCTCTTTTATTTCTTACGAACTCCACAATCGATGTGTCATACCTAGAAGATCAATCGGTATAGCAAGTGTTTTTCATTACATTTGTGTGGTCTTTTTATCTAAGACTAGGGTCTATGGTGTAAGTTGGTATCAGGCAATGGGTTTCATTTACTATTGTTGGAGCCACCTATATCATCATCTGAAGCTTTGATTGGAACCGTGTCTGAATAGTTCATGTGTTAGGTTTCATATACCCAATATTGGTTCTATACACCTCTTCTGAAGAGCAAGGAATATCCAATGTACCAACTTGGAGAGATGATTCTTGGGAGGATCTCATCATTTGACATCAGAGCACCATTCCAAGTTTGCCTTATTCTACTAACACCTATTATCTTTTTCAAGTTCTAATAATTACACTCAAAGCAATCAACACCAACAAAAGACCGTTTTGATTTTGATTGCACACTCATATATGTTGCCAAGCTATTTAAACAAACCAGGTGTATTACAACACCATTGTGATGTGTGGGGATGCTATCGAACGCCAACACCATTTGGTTGTGTCGTCGATTTCCTCACATTTGTTGATGACTTTTCTCGCTATGTATGGACATTTATCATGTCAGAAAAATCTGAAGTTGCTCAGCCTTTAAAGAATTTTTGCTCAATGAGGATCAACACCAATTTAGCAGAAATGTGAAAATTTGAGAAGTGATAACGGCATAAAATTTACGTGCATCAAGTCATTTTTTTATGAATTAAGTATGTCTAAGTTGGTTACCCTCCGGGTAAGAAAGGTTGGCGGCTGTTTGATTTAAAAGAGGAGAAGTTCTTTGTTTGTCGTGACGTTTTTTTTTCACAAACATGTATTCCCATTCATCGCAACCCATGCTGTTCTATCACCAATTATGTTCGAATTGATTTACAACGAGGGTTATAAATCCTAATTTTGATTTTTTGTTTAGAAATGGGTAAAAATTCTGATCACTAATAAACAAAAAGAAAATAATAAGGAATGGTGTTTAATAAGTTTTAGTTACACCCGAAGACTACCTATGTACCCCGAAGGGATCAAGCCAAAAACATAGTTTGATTACATGAGAATATGTATTATCCAAGGCCGAATCCCTTGAATTATAAATGTCCCTCATTTGGAGGTAATCTTCTACATTTATCGATGCATAGAGGAGGTTTAGAGCTATATTACAATACATATTTTCCTTTTCCTAATAGGGAAGATTTACATTACCTCTAAAAGATATTCCTAGATTCTTGGAAATATTATATATTTGAAATATGAAATATTTCTTATCTTTTGGATGGACCGAGGTTTGAGATAAACTTTGGGCCGAGATGAGATTTGGGCTGAAGTATAAGATGAGCTTTGGGCTGAGATCCTTGATGATCCCTGAGCCGAGTTGGATTATGTTGGGCTAATGGTGGGGTGAAACTCACCTCCAACAATAGCCCCTCCCTAATTTGGCGAAGAAAAATTATTTGAGTTTGGTCAATTTCAAGAAAACAGTATAGCATCCGTAAATCCAAAATGTTGCAAAGTGTATGCACGTGGTCGAGGTGGTGATCAACATTAAGAGACGCAAGAAATAGGTCGTAGCTTCACTCCGAGATTAAGATCTCGGCTTATTGGATGCAAGAACTAGATTTGGCTTAATTGCGAGAGCTGTCCTCAACTTAATTGCGAGAGCTCATCTCGACATAATTGTGAGAGCTTGCCTAAGCATAATTGCAAGAACTTGATCTCAACATAATTGTGAAAGCTTGCTCTCCTCAACTAAGGCATAGTGCTTCGTATCTTCGTAATTGCAAGAACTTGGTCTCGACATAATTGCGGGAACTTGAAATCGGCATAGTCCTTTGTCTCTTTGTAGGAAAAAGTAGGGTCTCAGCCATTATCAAGATTTGAAGACTCGAAATAAATTTTGCGAGCTAACATTTTGGCTCAGCTTTTCTGAGACTAGGGTCTTAGCCTTTTTTAGAAAATTAAAATTAGGTTTTAGCTTCATCCGAAGGCTACCTACGTACCCTGAAGGGATCGAGCCAAAAGTGTAGTTCTGATTACATGAGAAAAAGTATTATCCAAAGCCGAATCCCTTGAATTTTAAATGTTCCTCTTTTGGAGGTAGTCTTCTCTATTTATAAATGCGTAGAGAAGGTTTTAACGTAGATTACAATGTATATTTTCCTTTTCTTAATAAGAAGTTTTTTATTATCTCTAAGAGATATCCCTAGATTCTTGGAAATATTTTATGTTTGAAGTATGGAATATTTCATATCTTTTTGATGGACCGAGGTCTGAAATAAGTTTCGGGTCGAGATGAGCTTTGGGTCAAAATCTGAGATGAGCTTTAGGCTGAGATCTTTCATGAGCCCTAAGTCGAGTGGATTATGTTGGGCTAATGATGGGATGAAACACATCTCCAATAAATTCCCAGCCATGGTCACCTCTACGTGGTGGTGACTCTTGTCCGATGAGTGCACAATCATCATTGTTACAAGTTGAGCCAACGACGGAACCAACTCCACTCGAGCCTCCTGAATCTAATACAACTTCACTGCTCATCACCAACATTAGTGATGCTTCGGCAGACTGACAATCTCCTATTGTTGCAAACTCACCACCTGCCACATTGATAATACCTGATACAACAACACCTATGATCAATCAATCTCCTTCTTCACTATAAGTACAAGCTGAACCATTTGGTAGAGGACATCATTCTTACAATTCCTCTGTTCTGCTAGAAAACTTTGTCGCCAACAATGTACACTCCTCTCACACTTTTTACATTGTCTCTACAATCAATCATATATGGTCTCAAGTAAGGTTCTCTATCCTCGATCTTAATGTCTATCCGACTCAGGTTTTTCAGAGAGGCATCTTGCTTTTATGCCTGCCGTACTTAATAGTGATGAATAGCCCTAGCATTCGGGTCTTCGGGTCGGGTTCAGTTCAGGTCTTTTCGGGTTTGGCTCTGTCGGATTCGAGAGTCTTAGACCCATATAGGAACCATTCAAGTTTTAGTTTGGTTCCAGATTAGTTCTATAGGGTTCCGGATCGGTTTGGTTCCAAAATTTTAGTACCTGATGAATATCCGAAGATATTAGCTTTGTCAATATTGTTTTTTTTTGTTTTCAGAAGTGATCCCAAACCCAAGACTGTATCTTCTTTTTTTACTTAGGACCATTATCTCCTTGTGATTCGTTCCTCTTCCCTTTATTTTCAGATGATGGAACTTCAACTTCTTCTTTTTTTTCGTCAATGCCATCATGGTCACAAGAAGCCATCTGAAGTGAAAACAAATTCTTAAGAATGTTTAGAATTCGAGGCAAAGAAACAGAGATGCTACTATGTAAGATCCAAACTCTTTAAACTAAAAAAGTACATACGATACTAATATTAATTTAATCACTTGCTTCAGTATAGTTGATAGCAATTATGGATTATATAACTTGATGCAACGAGTCAAAATCTTAAAAGTTAGAACCAATCCTTTTGTGGTTCCATGTCGTGACTATGTGTTTTAATTCAAATGGCTAGTATTGACTTATCAACAACTACTTACAGGACAAGTAAGAAAAAATCAAAACATAGAAACTCATCTTTAGTTAAAGAACCCTAGAATTAACTACTCAACTATAATTGAGCAATTCGACTACAAGGAACTAAAAAGACAAACTAATAGAAATTCAACAATTACATAACTTTACCTCTGAGTGGATCCTTGACAACGCAGATGGTTCCAGATTGTTATTTGAGGATTTAAAATCGATATTGATTTAGGAAGCTGGAAGTTGAGCTTGAGTCGGCAAAACAAATTTAGGGTTATACTAAGAGAGGACACAAAGTGATAAAAATTTAGATGATATAGAGGTTCTTCGGGTATTCGGTCGGGTCTCGGGTAGGACCTGATCCCAACCATACCCGTGGGTATTGCTATATAAAACCCAATAGGGTAAAGTACTAAGACTCGAACCTGGATCCGAACCTGCTTTTTTGGGTCGGTTTTGGTTGGATTCTTCAGATACAAGTATTATGCTGACGCCTAGTGATGAATTTGTTAAAATGAGGCTACAAGGCCCATTGACGAAGTTGTTAAAATGAGGCTACAAGGCCCATTACTTGCTGCAAAAGACTACAAATCATATCTTGTGTTTTAGGAAATATTTCTTCTCTTATGATTTCTTCATCTTGTAGAGATATCTATTCTCTACTCTATATATATGTATATCGATTGTACAAAGACAATCATGTGAATACCAATACTCTTTAGTCTCTATACTCTTTCTCTATTCTCTTCTCTTACTTTTTTTTTTCTACATGGTATAAGAGCACTGATCCATAGTGCATTCATCTATTCTCTTGTTTCTCATATCTTCTATTCTCTTACACTTCTTTTTGTTTCTCGACGGAGGCTTCAAAAGTAATTGCTCTACCAGTCATTCACAAAGGAGATAATTAGCTCATCTGGTCCAAAACCACAAAAAACGGTTCAATGTTCACGTGGGCTACGGTCTCACGTAACCAACACCAAGGTGATTTCTACCAACGATGATATAGAAGAAGTGGCTGATCAAGACTATGGAAAGTGGTTCCAAGAAGATTAGATGGTGCTTTCAATCCTTCAAAACTCTACTCATACATTCATTCGCATTGCATACTCCTATTGTGAAACCGCTAAAGACCTATGGGACAATCTCCTTAGCGTATTCGGAAACGTTTCTAACCTCACTCATGTCTTTGAAATAAAGAGAGCCCTCAACTATCTCTCTCAAGATGAGAAGAGCTTCATCACTCACTTTGGAGAATATTGAAGCCTTTGGGCAGAGATGGAAACTCTAAGGCCACCCACCATAGATCCAGCTGTTTAGAAAGAAAAGAGAAAACAAGACCAAGTGTTTGGATTTCTTCTGACGCTTAAATCGGCGTTTAACGGTCTTATAAGGCACATCCTTAGAGCAAACAAACTTCCATCCCTTAACGATGTATGTATGCAGATCCAAAAGGAGGAAGGCTCATTAGGATTCTTTGGTCATAAGGGAGAATCAGTCTTGGCAAAAAAAGGTGTGTACCAGAGTGATGATAAGAGGTCTTTTGTGCATGCTCATTGTAAGAAGAAAGGGCACACAAAGGGAAAATGTTGGCTGCTCAATCCTCATCTCAAGCAATCTAGGTCCAATGATGAGAAGAAAGCCTTTGCATCTACAAGCGGAGAAGACGAGAGGGTTACCATGAATTCTACCTTCAACCCAAATGAGATGGTGACAAAATCTGAGCTTGAAACTCTCATCCAATCTCTCACCACCATAAAGGATTCCTGTAACATTATATCTCCTAAAGCTTTAAAATCGCATACTGTTGATTTTGGTGCATCTCATCATACAATTTGTGATAAAAATCTTATTGAAAATGTGAAATCAACTAATAGCGATGTAGTAACTTCAAGCGGAGATAGTATACCTATTCAAGGATTAGGTGATTTGAAATTATTTGATAGAATATCTCAAGCTTTTTATATGCCTAAATACACTTTCAACCTTTATCAGTTAAGAAAGTCATAAATGATCTTAATTGCAAAGCCATATTCGGTCCTAACAAAGTTTATTTTTAGGATATTGAGATAGGAAAAAAGCTTGGAGAAGGTGTTACAAGGGATGGCCTCTACGTTTTAGATAATTTATGTTCTAGTTCTTTGAACGATTTGAATGCTGCTGGGTTTAATAATATTTCAGTTTGCAATAGTTTAATTTGGAATTCTAGGCTTGAACACCCTCACACACGTGCACTAAGAGCTTTTGATTCCAAATATCTTATATAAGCATGAAGATTGTGAAGCATGTATCTTATGCAAACATTGCAAATCAGTTTTCCCTAAATTGAATACTACTTATGAAAGTTGTTTCGAATTAATTCATTCAGACGTGTGGATCTCACTATCCAAAAAATACTAGCAGCCATAAGTATTTTGTGACATTTATTAATTAGAAGTCTAAGTTTAGTTGGCTAACACTCTTATTCTCAAAGGATAATGTCTTTGAAGCTTTTGAAAATTTCTATAACTATGTGACTTACTAGTATAATTAGAAGCTTAAGATTTTTGAATAGATAACGGGGGAGAATACATAAGAAATGAGTTCAAAATCTTCCACTCCAAAAGTGTCATGGCCCATCACACGAGTTTTCCATACACTACCCAACAAAATTGTAACACCCTGATTTCGGGAAATATCATGGTGCATGCAGAGAGGTTTAATGAATTGATTTGACCACCTATGTCAACAAAATGCATTTATTGTTTCGGTCACTTGTGTAGAGAAAACTCCAAGGATGAGCGTGAAACAGAACCGTTTGAATACATTGGGAGATATCAACGCTTAGTAGGTAAGCTAATATATCTCCCAATTACACGCTATGACATTAGCTTTGTTGTGAATCAGTTAAGCCAACATATGCAAGCTCCAAAGATGCACCACTAGCATAAGGGGGATATGATTCTTCGTTATCTAAATGGAGGTCCTGGTAAAGAAATTTGATATTGCACCTTATTGTCTACTCGATATTGCACCTTCGTTGGAGGCAACCTAGTCACATGAAAAAAACAAGAAGCAAAAGGTGGTGTTAAGATAAAATTTTGAAGCTGAATACCGAGCAATGGTTAACATAACATATGAGCTAATATGGCATGGTTTTGTCCCATTTAGGTTTTCCATTAATAGGTTTTTAATAAGGCAGCTAGCAAGCTTAGGCTTCCACCTATTCGAGACTAAGTTTGAGGGGAAACGTTAAAATGAGGCCACTAGGCCCATTACTTTGTAGTTTGGGAAATATTTATTCTCTTATGATTTCTTTCTCTTGTAGAGATATCTCTTCCTTACTATATAAATGTATATCGATTGTACAAAGACAATCAAGTGAATAAGAAACATAATTTACTAGTACTCTTTAGCCTCTATTCTTACTTTATTTTCTACATAACCTACATTTCAAAGATGATGTTCTTATTACACAATGTTGTGAAGCGATGAGGAAAGAAATAGAAGCACTAGAATCCGATTAGACATGGGATGTCATAGATCTTCCATTCAAGAATAAAGATATTGGGTGCAAATGGGTCAACAAAATATAATTTAATTTAGATGGCATATTGGAGTATCACAAAGCATGTCTTGTCGCTCTCTTCAATTGACAAACAAAAGTACCAATTATTCTGAAACTACAATCTTGTATCTTTTCGGTATTGGAGCTCTCAAAAACTGGGGAATACATCAAATAGATGTTCATAGCGGTTTCCTACATGGTGATCTCGATGAGAATGTTTACATGAAGTTTCCATCAGATTTTCAGTCATCTGATCCGAACAAAGTCTATCCTCTACATAAATCATTGTCTCGACTTCGGCAAACACCACATTGTTGGTTTGCCAAATTTTCACAGCCTTGAAACAACTTGGATTCAAATAGAGCTACCAAGAATACTCCATATTTTCATTAATTGAAGGCTCCACCATTCTTCACGTACTTGTTTATGTTGATGATGATCACTCAACAATTTCGTAGTGGTTGGTAATGATCTCTCAACAATTTTATAGTAGATGGTTCGTATTGATCTCTCGACTATATACAATAGATGAAGAAAGAGAATTTAGGGTGTTAGTTTAGGCTATGAAATGAATTTTGTCGATTCAATTGTTGACAACAAAAAAATAGCTATACCAATTTGGAAATAAGTGAGCAACAATTTCAATGCATTTGAGACTTAATTTACATTTTTTTAAAAAGAGGAAGAGAAAAAGATAATAGATCTTAATGCTTTATAATATACCAAAATATGTGCTATAGAAATTCTATATGATTATAAGAGATGGAATATAACAATAAGAACTATTCATCTACATAATCTATTAGACGAGTGAGGGGAGAGGGTTAAGAGAACAAATATATTAAAGTTGATGAGAAATTTTTTAAAATTATGTATATTTGTCTGTTATAAAAAATAGATGTCTATCTAAAATAGAATAGAATATAATACTATGTTTAATATGAAATATGTGTTATTCTTTGTTATAACATATAGTCTAAATAGAGATTTCAATGTGTTTGAGTGACAAACACAAGAGAGAAAAGATTCAATGTGTCTCTCACCAATACATATATTCTAAGTAGCTTAATATAGCACATAAACTAAAAATATCAAGACTATTTATGTTGGTGACTGAAATTTAGGCCTTACTATTTATAAGCCTCAGCTCACAGTTTTTCTGCTATGGTTTGAGTTTAGGGATGTTCTATATCCGTCATTCAATATAGATGGCCTGGAGCACATCACATGAATGGTTGGTGTGCCAAGTGATTGTCATCCTTCAAAATTTTGGATGCGCAATGTAGAGGTTGCAAAAGTGCTAACAGTGGTGGATCCGCAAAAACCCCCACTTGAACTTGTCTTTAAGACATTTCAAACAAGGGTTGTGAAGAAAGTAAGTGTGCCAAGCCCTTGGATGCCTCTTATATGTAGTTTCTGTAAGCAAGTGGGCCATACGTTCAGACATTGTACTTAAGCTCACAAAATTTGCTGTGGCTGTAACATTAATTCTCGCGTAACTGCAAATTGCCCTAGAGAAAAGAAAAATACCATTACTCACAAGAAATTCATCACGACTAAACCTACTATTCCTACACATGTTTAACAACTTGTCTAACAACCAGCTCTAGTGGAGGATTTTGTTTCCAAAAAAGTAGATATCGCTTCTTCCTCGGGACAAAATAAGGAGATTATCTCTGTAACTCTCCAGCCTAAACCCTTACATCAGATGGCTTCTCAGAGAAAAATGGTTGAGGCTTTTAATTGTGGTTTGCTGTCTGTTGACATTAGGTTGCAAAATAAGTTACAGGTTAATCCTAAAGCCTTGGGCTCTCCTAGCAAGGCATCACATCCGCCTGATGCTCACTTGATTTCACATTTAAAAGAGGTTTCCGTTGCGACAAATAATGAGTGTCTCATGGATTCTCCACCCACCAATAGTTTAGGTATGATGGAAACTTTTTGTTGGAATGTGTGAGGCTTTTATAATAAGATTAATAGGAAGGGATTCACTAGATGTGAAAATCCAATCGCTCACTTTCCGGAGGAATAATAGAGACGCACGCCAAAGAGTATAAGGCTCACATTTTTGTTAAAATCGGTATTGGCGAGCTAGTGTATTGAATACAACTTTGTGCCTCCGGATTTAGTGACAATATGGTTCATTTGGGACCATGTTGTCTCAATATCATTTCTTGTTTAATTAGGTTGCCAAACCAAGGAGTGAAATTTATTTATTCTTTCATTTTTCCTTCGAATCTGATACATAAATCTTTCAGATTTGCATCTGATTTGCGAGTCATTGGAAAGCCTTGGGTGCTGCTTGGAGACTTTAACCAAGCATTTCATCTCTCAGATAATTCATCAAATTCATGTATTATCTCTTTGGGAATGTTTAACTTCAGAGATTTCCTTACTGCAGCTTGCCCTTTCAGATTTATGTTACAGAGGTACTCATTACACATGGTGGAATAAGAGTGATTCCAATCCCAGCTGTAAGAAACTGGACATGATTCTAATTAATCGAGATTAGTTATCTTCGTTTCCCTCTTATTATTTTGAGTTTGGTGATCCCAGGTTCTCAGATCATTTTCCCTCTATGGTGTTCTCAATCCATAGACAACACAACAATTTTTTTTAAAATTCTTCAATATGTACCTGAGGAATCCAGATTTCTTCATGTCATTTGCAGTTTTTGAGAGGGAGATCATTATACAGTGGATGATCGATGTGCATCTCAATCGACCGATCCAAGGGGTTGCACGTGAAACCCAGATTTTCCTTAGTTTGTACTAGACACATTTTAACTTATTTAATTAGGGTTTTGAGATTCTTAGAGAAACAATTTTCATAAGAGAAAATGCTCATGTTAATACGAACTAGGGATCAAGTCAAATAAAATACCAAATTTCAAAGTGAACACCATTTTAAGTATGAAATAAGTCAACTATAACCTCAGTTACTATGACACTAAGCAACATTTACTCAACGTTAAATTATGTTAGTTGTGACTAAATAAAACATTGCGTTTGATATTTTATTTGGCTCGATCCCCAATTCGTATTTATTTTGCCCTAAACTACAAATTTGGGTATTCATATAACCATTTTCTCCTTTTCATAATTTTTAGATTCGACTTTTGATTTTGAATCTTGTAAACTTTTTGGAGAAGATTCCATCTTCTAAACTTGGAGAATAATTCTGAACCCTTTTTGTTATTATCTTTGCAATTCCATTATGCTTTCTCTTATGTCTTTTGTTGTGCTTTTTCTAATTCTTTTTGAGTAGTTTCATAATATGGTTTAGGGTTTTATTTAGAATTAAAGATTCATTGAATTAGGAACAAATAAGGCTTGATCTTAAGTATTCTCCATCTATTGATGAGTTTAATCCTTAGGTTATCTTGATACCTAGCTTATGAAAATAGGTTAAACTCACCAAAAGTGCTTGTTAGATGCCTAATATAGCATAAATGAACAAGTAGTTCTTAACCAATGAAAGTTGATAGTAAAGTTAATTGTTGACTTATTAGACCTAATCGATAATGCTTGTTTACATCTCTAGGACCAAACAATACTTTATGATTCTAGGTTTCTAGACATAGTAGTCGACGCCATGGTAGTGGGTTTGCTATACTTTCATGTATGTGTCGAGAATTGGTTGAGTTTGTGTCCTGAATAGTTTTCTTATTCGAATCCTTACTTCCTTATGAATTCCATGTGCTTGATGTTTTTATAATTGAATTTTATAATTGTTAGTTACTTTAAAGTTGTTAGTCACAATCACTACTTCATTTGAATTGTCTTAGCTTGGATTAGATTTCAGAAACCGATAGTGTAATACTTGGTGTTCGTGGATTCAATCAGTAAATACTATGATTTTTTGTGCGCTTGTAGTAGGTTATTAGCACTAAAATCTTGTATATCGAAGGATAATGGATTTTCCTTATCCTGAAGGTAATTAATGCTCGAGGAAAATGGATTTTCGTCCCATTTCATGTTGTAACTCGGTTTACAAGTACATATCAAAGCTTCTCGGTGGAAGATTGAAGTTAATCGTGCATGCTCTTATCTCCTTTATTCAGTCTGCGTTTATACCTGGGCGGTTGCTGATTGAGAATGTTCAATTAGCTATTCAACTTACTAATGGGTACAATGTATAGTCGATTTCACCTCGGGGAATGCTTTAAGTAGATCTCACCAAGTTTTTTTACTCGATATGTTGGGACTTTATTGTGGCTGCTCTTAAGGAACTTGAGTAATCTGACAAGTTTATTGACTATATTTGGCAAAGCATTTCCTCAGCAAGCTTTTGTATCGCGGTATTTCGCTGTGAATCGATAGTTGTGTGGATATTTCATGTGTCAGTTGGGACTGAGGCAAGGTGATGCTCTTTCTACATACTTGTTTATCATTGCAATGGAGGGGTCGGGAAAAATGTTTCATTCCAAATTTGTTTCAGGAGTTATTGGGTACCACCTAATAGCAACACTCTGGAAAGCACTATAATTCTTAATGTACTTTTTTGGCAGTGCCGATTTTTTAATGAACTCTTTCACGTTCTTAAATCTCATCTGGTTATAATACCTACATGAACTTCTTAATTGTGGCCAATTTCTAAGTTGACAGGTAACACCAGTAGTCAAGGTTTACATGTCGGTCATTTCATCGTTAGGCGATACGTGTACGACCGAATTAAGTGACACATGTACAAACAAATAAAAATAGTAAATTATTCAAAAAAATAAATAAGTAAAAACAAATTTTTATAATAAAAAAAGAAAAATAGACACAATAACTAATAAAAATATATAATTACAAGGATATTACAACTTGACTACAATCATAATCCACCTAATTCAAAAATCTTCAACTCTAAAATCCAATTCAAAATTCATCGGGAACACTAGAAATTTTTAACAAATCAAGTATTTTTTATGGTAATAGGTGCATCTACATACATGAGTTGATGAAGCACTACTTCCAGTGTAGGTGCTTCTTACACTAGGTGCTTCAGGTATCTCATTTATATTATATGTTTCATCAACTCATTTATGTAGGTGTTTCATAAACTCATTCCCACTCCCACGTCTTTTTTCTTCAACTTCTTGAATGTCAATTTTCAAAATATTTAACGAAATACTTAGTAAGACGTCAAAATTGTATATTTAAACACCCATTACCATGTTGTCAATACTTGATTTGTTGAGAATTTCTACGATTCGTGGTGAATTTTGAAGTAGGGTTTTAGAGTTGAGAATTTTTTGAATTGGTCGGACTATGATTGTAGTTAGGTTGTAATGAGTTGTATTTAATATAATTTATTTGAAATTCTTTTTTAAAAACATTTAAAAATATTTTTCTAATTTGGTTTTAGATTCTTTTAAGTTTTTTAAAAACTATTTTGATTTTCTTATTTTTATTTATCTTTTCATTTTAAAGATATTATTTTAATATAATTTCCTTTTTACTAATTTTTTCTTTGGATTTTTTTTTTTAATTTTATTGGGTCGTAGAAGTGTCGTTTAAATTGGCCATACACGTGTCGCCTACCGATGAAATGACGGATACTTAACCGTTGACCAATAGTATTAACTTTGAATGTAGAAATTGGCCACAGTTAAGAAAGTCATTTAGGTTTTTAAGTTTTTTCGAGCAGCCAACCTTATAATCTCTCATGGTTTTTGCGGATGATCTAGTAATCTTTTTTTGATGGCTATTTGGATTCATTGAAAGCCATTAAGGATACTATGGATGAATTGCTGCCTGGTCGGGACTGCACATTAACCTTCAGAAAAGTCATCTCTTTGTTTCTGGAATGAACTAGCAGGAATATGATCAACTGGCAAGTTTTGGATTCCAAGCTGGTTCCTTTCCTATGAGCTACTTGGGTCTACGTTTAATGTCTCGTAAGCTAGGGATCGTGGATTTCGCTCATCTGTGGGATAAAATCTCTGCTAGGTTCAATGACTGGCGAAATAAATATTTATCCTTTGCAGTTAGACAACAGTTCATCTCCTATGTAATCTATCGGACAATTAACTTCTGGTTCTCTGCATTTATCATCCCGAAAGGCTGCATTAAAGAGATTGAGAAACTCTGCGGGAAACTGCTTTGGCATGCTCTAATGAGAAAAGGAAAGTGCAAAGGTTTCGTGGAAAATGCTATGTCTACCTAAGAAAGAGGGAGGACTAGCCTTGAGAAATTTCAGGTTATGGAATAAGATCCTAGGCATGTGCCTTATTTAATTGTTCTTTGCTTCAAGTAGTTCTCTTTGGGTGGCTTAGCAAAAGGAAAACACTCTTAAGGGAAACAGTTTCTGGGCAGCAATAAGCAAGGCACAAGACTCATGGACTTGGATAGCTCTGCTCAACCTCTGACCTTTGATCTAACCCTATCTCTGCAGTGAGATCGGATGTGGATGAGATACGAACTTCTGGTATGATATCTGGACTAGCTTAGGATCACTTCTTACACTCGCAGGGGAGAATGGATCTCAGTTTTTGGTGTTCCTATTTCATCGACAAACAGAGAAGAAGCTAATGAAGCTAATATATATATATATATATATATATATATATATAAATCCTTAGTATCGATTTAATGATTACCTTGGATACTAAAACTTCGGTGATGGTGACAGTTACAGCATACAGACCAGGTTGTCTCAACAACAGAGAACAGAAAAGACATAAAAAGAAAAAGAAAGAATTTTGCATTCATTCAATGAAGATAAGAAACGGGCTTTGGTACCTTCATCCTCCCGTTCAACCCTTTCAAACCATTCTCTTTCTGCATCTATGATGCGTCCTTCTTCACTCTTTGAGCAGCTTTTAGAATTGAGTGGTAGCTGTCTAAGCTTTGGGCAGTTTCCTACATAAAGTTCCATAAGACATGGAAAGGGCAAATGTTTCCAGTAGATGTTCTTCAGTCTAGATGTTCTACATTTTGAAAAAGAACAATCTCTGATTCTTCATCTTTACAAGCTTTCTCTTTGTTTATTATTTCTTCCAGTTGATTGCCCTTGTTCACATGAAGAAATATAAGATATGTAGCGGACATCAGCCACGTAATTCTTTCGGGCATTTGCAGTAAACTAGACAAATCTTAGAGAGGCGTAAGAAGAATGCATTTTTCGGGCTTTGCAATGGAGAAACCATTTATTTTGTGATGCTTGCAGTATCCATCTTTGTCTCAGAAATAGTACAATTCCATAAAGTGAGTTCACGAACTTTCTCCGTACTAGTTAACACCATATGTCTGATGATTCTTATTGACAATCCTTGATTTTTAGAACTTGCGTACAACATATCAACTTGTGAGAGCTTAAAAGTTCATCAAATCTAGAATCAGAATTCATACTTATGGTAAGAATTTCTAAATGCTCCAAGACTCTCAACTCCTCCTCTATCTTGGTACTGTATACAACTCCCGAACCTAGTAATTTTAATACTTTCAGATTCGGTAGTGCAGAAATCCCAACTATACCTGAAAGGTAATCCGTATATTCCAAATCCAAGTGAATTAGGTTCTTAAACTTTTGTAAACCGATAGGTAGACATTCTGTCCATGATATGTTGAGATATTTCAACGAACCCAACTCTTATTTTCCATCTGGCAATATAGACAAAACTCCATTAGATGAAAGATCCAAAACAACTAGCCTTGGCATGGACTTGAAGAATTCACTAGAGATATTACTCAGTGTTATCTTGTTCTTATGTTAAAAACAAAGTTGTGAGTCGAAGACATTGGAGGCTGCCAAAGATATGATTGATTTCGTTAGCAATCAACGATATTCTCTTCACATCATTCAAATTCTTAAGATTTGGTACTTTGTATAAACCAGTACCAGCATGCACAACAAATTATCTTTGTGCTTCCCAAAATCAGATGTGATCCACAAAGCCATTTCTCGAACAACATCATGCATGTACACTTTTAATTTATTATCCTCCATCAACAAAGATGAGCAAACAAGGGTACCGATGATCTCATAACCTTGGTCCTCTGCTACTTCCATACCTTTACAATCATCTACAATCTCTTCACATATCCAGTACTCTATTAAATCACGTTTAGAATATAGTATACACGATTTCACTTTATCGCCCTTTAGATTATCGTAACTATACTTGAAAATTGGAAAAATTTCATCGACCATCCCGAAAAACGAAATTGCATTTGAAGTTAAAACACGAATTGCATGATGCCATTTTTGAATTGTCCGTTTGCATGACATGGCTTCACCAATGACGTTGAGTGCTAGTGGTAGACCTCTACACTTTTTAGCAACTACCTTTGCAAGCTCTGGTATGTCTGGATGACTCCCTAATGTGATCACCCCAATTTTCCGTCTGAACAAATACAATGCCTTCTCAGATGACAAACAGTGGACTTCCATCTTAATAATCTACTCCCACACGCCCATACACCTCTTGAGAACGAGTTGTGAAAACTACCTTACTTCCATTTTCTCTATTTGGAAAAGGGACTCCAATTTTTTTCAGATTAACTTTTTCCCATATGTCATCTAGTAACAACACAAACTTCTTTCTCTTTACGACATTGTGTATGTCACATGCCTTTTCGTCTTCATTTTTGCGATTCCATTCCTCCCAATCAAGGGCTAGTTTCTTTGCAACCTCTTCTTGAATCTTTTGGATTTGTAAATCCTCAGATACCACAACCCAATCACAACATCAAAAACATTCCCTTTAAATTTATTATTAATTTGCTCGAGAAGTGTAGTTTTCCCAACTCCCCCCATACCTTATAGACCCAACATACCCACTCCATTATCAATGAGACTGGTCCACGCCATTTCAAGTACTGGTTCTTGACCGACGAGTTTAAGTGGAATAGGTTTTATCACCTCAGATGTTTGAGCTTGCTTAGCAACAAACTTCAAAAACCCCATTAAATTTGAGTTTATTAACCTCCTCCAACATCATGAAAACGTGTTTACCATAACAATAACTCAACTTCAAATTCTTAAAGCAAACCCACAAATGCACAACCTTTGAATCTATTTTTTTTGAACATTAAATAAGCCACTTACTTGATTTTCGATGTTCTCAACTCTAGAAAGCCATACCTGGATTTCGGAAAGCCTTTGTAGACCTCTATTCTCCTCTCTCTCCACCCTTCTAGACAAATCATCCTGCCTTGCTTTCAGTTCTTCCATGGTTTTCTCCAAGGCTGCGAGATTCTTCTCAATGTTGGGAATGTAACTATTTTTAACACATAACGATTGAGTGACTTGGTTCACAACTTGATCACATGATAATGAGACAGAGAAGCAACCACCCATCGTCGCACACACTTAGAGTGCGAGATTCTTCTCAATGTTGGGAATGTAACTATTTTTAACACATAACGATTGAGTGACTTGGTTCACAACTTGATCACATGATAATGAGACAGAGAAGCAACCACCCATCGTCGCACACACTTAGAGTGCGAGATTCTTCTCAATGTTGGGAATGTAACTATTTTTAACACATAACGATTGAGTGACTTGGTTCACAACTTGATCACATGATAATGAGACAGAGAAGCAACCACCCATCGTCGCACACACTTAGAGTACGAGATTCGACAATGAGAAAAATGTGAAGCTGTTAGAAATCGAGAGAAAATAATCCGTAGAGAAGAGAAGATAAGATATAAGAAGACGAGAAAATTTCAACAATGTCTTCAAAAGTAGAGAGCAAAGTATGAAAAGTCATGCGGGTCCATCAAGAAATGTCGTTGTATATACATTACAGTTTTGCCAGTCCATCTAATTCATGGATCCGTCCAAAGATATTTACCAATGTAACAATTTGCATAAAAAATTTACCTTTTATAAATTTACTTTTAATAATTTTATGGCATTTGCAAACCTCCAGAAGAGCATTTTTTAAAAAATCTAAAGAAACAAAGTAATGCTTATTTTTCCTCAAGCCGAGGCAAACAGCATCCAAAATAAAGAAAAATAAAGATTGTTCATAGGGGTGTTAATACGGGCTTCAACCCCGTAAACCGCTCTGCTATGGAGTGTGTGAGTATTTGTCTTAACCCATCTCAAAACTTAATAGGCTATTGGAGTTAAAAGCCCATGTTCTCAAACACAGAGTGAAGAGAAAAAGAGTTGGGTCGTTCGTCTGAAGCCTATGGAGCGTGTTGGGTTTAAGTTTGTTTTAACAAATTAATCCGCAGCCGTTTCAGAGATAAGAGAGCTCGAGTCTCTTAGTGGATTCTTCTTCTTCCTTTGTTGTTGAAGTTGTTGAATCTCCATTGTTGTAACACAGAGGAACAAAAAACAAAATAGTGAATTCTGGATTTATCATTCGAAAAGAGATGTACCCAATTACTTGGAGAACTCTATAAATCTCGTGTGCAAAATTTCTTACCACCGATCTTTTTTTTTCCCTTCTCTTGAAATTCTGCAAATTAGTTTGAGCTTAAAGCTTATCGGAGAATTTTTTTGTCACAAATGGTATCAGAGCACCATTGTCAAGGATACGATCGCGAGCATTAACAGTTGAAGAAATAAGGAAGGAAGATTTTTAAGGCTAGAGACTAATCTTCTTTGACAACATAAGACGACTCAGGAGAAACTTCATTCATCTGCAAACAACAAATCACAAGATGATTTAATTAGTGCTTCAGTTAAGAATTAGCAATCAGGGATATGAATCAAAACTAGTTCTTTTTCATCAAAGCATCATAATCTCTTTAAAATTGTTCGAGTGTGTTAATCTTGGTTCATATTATAGCAATTATTGAAATTTATAGAATCTTGGTTTATTTTGCTGTAGATAATAAATCTAGGTGTTGTTTCATAACACGCAATGGAACCAACACAAGGAAAGTTTGAGGTGAATAAATTTGATGGAAAGGATATCGAATGTTGGGGCAATTTGAAATCCACGGGTTGTTGTCAATAGTGGAAGAGTATCATGAGGAAGAACTGAGTTATGAAGAAACAACAATAATAGATAAATAATTTGGAAAAAGAAATGAAAGTAGGAAAGACAAGTACTAGTGCTAAAGATCCTAAGTGGGAATCAAAATACAAGAGAGCAAGAAGCATGCTCCGACAGTGTCTTACATATTCAATTTTGAGAAAAATTATGCATGAAACAACAACTTTTAAGCAATGGAAAACATCAGAAATAGATTGCCAAACAAAAACAAAAGCCAACATAGTTTGCTTGAAGAGACAATTCTTTTCATATAGAATGGATGAAGAGAATTCTATAGAAGAGAATCTAGACAAGTTTCTGAAGATGGTTGGTGATCTTGCAAGCTTAAAGGTGGAAATTCATGATGAGGATCTAGCAATAGCATTATTGAACAATTTATCTCCTTCGTATGATCCCTTAGTTCATATGCTTCAATTTGGAAACGCTAAAGATACTTTGGTTATGAATGGTGTTAGAACTGGTGCATATGGAATGGAAGCTACAATGAGACAGAAGGGTTTACTCTATAAAAGGAAGAGTACATCATAAGGTATTCTAGTCAAAATTAGAGGAAAGTCATATAAGAGATCAGAGAGCAGAGGCAAAAGTAGAAGTGAATCTAAGGGTTGAGGGCAAGTCATAGGAAAATGCTAAAGCATGCTAGACTTGTGGTTCTGAAAGTCACTGGAAGAAAGACTATCCAGAAAGGAAAAGAAATGGTGAAAATGGAAGGAATGAGAGTTCAACAAATGTTGTAGTTTTACCTGAAACAACTCTTTATTTAGCTAGTCTAGTTGCAACTACAAATGATTGTGTTATGGATTATGGGTGTACTTTCCATATGCCACTAGGGGGGTGTTAACGACTTCAGGGAACTTGAAGGAAATAGAGGTCAAAGTTCTAGGAAGTATTATAATTATGAAGATGGTTCTCGTCTAGTTCTAAAGGATGTGAGATATGTACCAGAAATGAGAAGAAATCTAATCTCATATGGTCAATTAGAACAAGCAGGGTGCTATTATGAAGAAAAGGACTTCAAAGTGGATTTCTTCAAAGGAAATAAAAAGACTGTGACAAAAAAGTATCATAATGGACTTTTTTATCTAGGAGGAAAAGTTCAAGTTCCAGAAGTGAATATTGCAAAGGTGTCATCCGATAAGGACAATGGAAACTTTGATCAAAAGGATTACATAAAAAGGGAGAAATCAATGATATTGGTTTATGTGACACTTGTACTCTAGAAAAATCTCATAAGAAAAGCTTCAAAAGCTCAGAAAGTACTTCAAAGGGAGTTCTATAGTAATATGTTATGATCTAGGGGATCACCTCATGTCACACCAAGTATAGCAGGATCTCAATATTATATATGTTTCATTGATGATTATTCTAGGAAAACTTGCGTCTATTTTATGAAAACCAAAGATGGGGCATTTCAAAAGTTTGTGGAATGGAAGACTTTGGTGGAGCAACAGATAGAGAAGAAGATCAAATGTTTAAGAACAGTTAATGGTTTGCAATTCTATAATAATAAATTTGACCAGCTGTGTAAAGATTCAGGGATCAAAAGGCACATAACTTGTCCTTATACTTCTCAGCATAATGGCGTCTTAGAAAGGATGAACATGATACTCATGGACATAGTGATATTTATACTATCAGACTCATGTTGGGGTGGAGAATTTTGGACAGAAGAAATGGCAACAACAGTGTATTTGATAAACAGGTCACCTTCATCTTCTCTAAATTTTGAAATTCCAGAAGAGATTTGGACATACAGGAAACTTGACTATAGTCATCTCAGAGGTTTTGGAAGTATTGCTTATGTTCATACAAGCAAAGAGAAGATCAGTCCAAGGACAATAAAAGGTGTTTTCATAGGTTATGGTCTAGGAACTAAAGGTTACATAATCTAGCTTATTGAAGAACAAACGATCATCACTAGCAATGATGTGGTATTTAATGAAGGCAAGCATCTGGGAACAAAGGACTCAGAGGTTATTCAGAAGACAAAAAAAAGCAAGTTACTTTCAGTGAGAAATTAGAGGAAATTCTGGGGGAAGAGTCAAAAGGAAGTTTCAATCAAAGTGTCAGTTGAAGAATTATCTGAAACTCATAATCATGAAAATCAGGCAGCTCAATGATGTAAACATTTGCATCAACTCTCCATAAGGAGACTAAGATCCAACTATCTATCTAAGAAGGCTGGCTATAAGAACATGTATAACACTCACATAATACATCACATGCAAACAACTTGTCGTTGGAAGCATGTGATATTTGAATCCACAAGGAATCTATAAATGACATCAATATGATTACAAAGCGTTGACTTAACCTATAACAATCAATTTCTTTTGTTTTCACTAAATCTATTTCAAAAAATCTCTTTCATTTGAAATGATTCAAGGGTAAAAAAATTGATCTAAGAAAATGACAATCAGCTAAAGATGCTCAAGAAGACAATGAAGCTATACCTAACACATGAAACACCAATTTAGTTTATTCAGGAATTTTATCAAACATGTCGTAGGTAATAAAACTTATAGCATCTAGATTTAAGAGACTAAGTCAAATATAGCTTTAATAATATCTTGATTTAATAAATCTAACATCCTAAACATCAAAAACCAATTACCAAATCCTAAATCTACCAAACATTCAACTCAATAAAGCATAAAAAGATTAAGAGAAGAGATTAAGAAGAAACTCTAGATATATGGTTTGATCTTGAAGATCCACATGAAGAACAAAGTCTCTTAAGTAATTTTTCTCCAAAGTATCAACTCTTCCTAAGAAGGTTGGATTCAACTCTCCCTAAGGAGGCTAGATATTAAGATTACAATTGTGTTTTAAAACCCCAAACAATAGGGTCTTAATGTGTAAAAATAGATTGGATCAACCCGAGACAAAACGGGTCGGATGAAATAAAGTCAAATGATATGTTGGAATTCTTATGCATAATTCTCCCAAGTGGTTGAGGATTTGAATTTGAATTGATCTGGTGCAATTTCTCGGTTGGTTTTTTTGAGCAAAGGTCGAGAATTTGGAGTTTTTTGGCAGAATGACCTATCTTGAGTAAATTCGTCATATCTTCCTAACCATTTGTTCAATCGCCTTCAAACCACCACCAAATGAAATATGACTCTTGAGTAAGCTTGATTTGTGGCAAAGTGATACTCTCAAACATAAGGTATTGACTATAATGAAGTTTTTTCACTAGTCGTGAAACATACATCAATCAGGATCTTACTTTCAGTTGTTGCAAAGTTTCACATGGAACAAGAGAAAATGGATGTTAAAACAATTTTTTTACATGGAACTTTAAAAGAAACCATATACATAGAACAACCAGAAGACTATGTTGAGAAAGGGAAAGAAGAAAAAGTTTGTTTACTAAAGAAGTCACTTTACGGATTAAAACAATCGCATAGAGAATGAAATCACATATTTGATTCGTTCATAGTTAAGAAAGGTTTCATAAAGAGTGAGTATGATCCTTGTATGTACTTTAAGGGTAAACTAGAAAATACTGTCTACCTACTTCTATATGTAGATGACTTGCTTATAGCATATATAAGCAAGTCAAAAGTTGAAAAGCTTAAAAAGCTTAAAAGGTGTTAAATGAAAGGTTAAGAGGAACCCAGAAAGATTCTCGGGATGGAAATCATAATAATCACAAAAGAAGGTTATTTAAATATTCTCAAAGGGATTATTTCTGTAAAGTTGTAAAGACTTTTAATATGGAACACTGCAAGTCAGTGCAGACTTCTATATGTTCCCATTTAAGGATTCAAAGTTCAAAAACCGAAAAAGAAAAAGCACAGGAAAAGGATATGAAATATGTACCTTGTCACAATGCTGTTGGGAGCTTAATGTACTCCATGATTGGATCTCGTCCAGATATTCCTTATGGTGTAGGACTCGTGAGTAGGTACATTCAAGCCAAACAAAACTCATTGGCCAGTTGTATAGTGGTTAATGAAGTACATCAAAGGAACCGCTTTGTCTATAATATAAGCAGAATATATCTCTTTATCAGATGCAAGCATAGAGGCAATTTGGCTAAGAGGTTTATACGAAGAACTAGGTTTCAAGCAACAAGCAATTGAAATATATTATGATTCTCAGAGTGTTATTCATCTACCTAACAACAGAGTTTGCAGTGAAAGAACAAAGCGCATCCAAATCAAATACAATTTTATTCAAGATATTATTAATAAAGGAATGCTAAAGGTCACAAGATTTATACCTTAGTTAATCCAGTATACATGACGATGAACATTCTACCATGCGAGAAGTTTAGAGAATATGACTGAGATCTAGTCAAATCTCAGTTAAACATTATCTTAGATCTGACCAGAAATGAAAAGACAAAGGTTATTATGTTATTTATCAGGCCACAGATCAACATGAAAGGATATGTAAAACGTTACTGTATTTAAACTAACATGTAATAGTTGTATGTTCGTTTGTTGGTGTTTCTTCTTAACAAGAAGTCACACCAAAATGGTTTTTTCTTTTTATTTTTCCTTCGGAAGAAAAGTTTTCAAGGCATTGAAAGGAAGACGACCTTGGTATAGATCGACTTATGGAGTTTTCTTTAAGGTGAACAGAGCTAAGGTTGTCAACTCAGGTGAAGGAAATGTGACTACGCTTATCCTTAGCGTTGAAAGCGGCTAGGTTTGCGGAGTTACTGACTGGTTTACGACAAAGGTGGAGTTTTGTGAGGGTTTGTCGTAACCCATCTCAAAGGTTAATGGGCTATTGGAGTTAAAAGTCGAGGTTCTTAAAGATAGAGTGAAGAGAATAATAGATGGGTCGTTTATTGGTCTTCGATAGTCTGAAGCTCATGAAGCGTGTTGGGCTTAGGTTTGTTTTAACAAACTTAATCTGCAGCGCTTTCGGAGATAAGAGTGCTCGAGTCTCTAAATGGAGTCTTCTTCTTCCTTTATTGTTGAAGTTGTGAATCTCCATTGTTGTAACACAAAGAAACTAAAAGCAAGAATAGTGAATTTTGAACTCGGCATCCGAAGAGAGATATACCCAATTACTTAGGGAACTCTGTAAATCTCGTGTGCAAAATCTCTTAGCACCGATCTTCTTTTTTCTCTTCTCTTGAAATTCCACAAAGTAGTTTAACCTCAAAGCTCATCGAAGCAATTTCTATCACAAGGTCTGTTAGGGTTATATATTTTATGTCCATAGGAAAAAGCCGGTTTTGCAGATTAGTCCGTCATGGACAATATGGTTTAATTTGATGAAATAGATTTCCTAAAAAACTTGATCGGTGTTATATGCCACTTTGTGGTATCACCAACATCAAGTCTTATCCCACGGAGTTGACACATTTACTATTGACCTATTAGAACATCCACATTAATGAACCTCTTAGGGGTTCTTAAATAATAAAAAAAAAAAACTAACGAACCCTAATTGACTCCGTTTTTCATTTTTGTTTTTTATTTTTTTTAAGAAACCCTAAAAAATTTACTGATGTGGATGCTCTTAATTTGTCGATTAAAAATTTGGGCTTTAGGCTCGAAATCTCATAAAAGAGGGAAACAAAAATAACGTCAAACTTCCCGCCAAGCAATTCCCGCTAGACTTGACGGCTCATAAAGTAGCCAACTTCGTAGTCTTTTAAAAGATAAAAAAAATTAAGTAAACCCTAGATCTTCAAGTTTCTGGTTTTGAGCTCCTGTCGATTAAGATTTAAGATTTCAGGTAACATTTTCCTCTATCTAGATTCAGATCTCTCTTTTTGTGATGCATTCCGATATTTTCTAAACCCGGATCTGCCATTTTCCGATCACGAGTTTATGCAGCTACGGGTCCAATTTCACGAATTTGGGTTTTTGCAAGTCATGTCTTTGAATTTCCTTTTAATGCATTTCCTTCTAATTAACAATGGTGGGGTCAGATTTTTGACTCAACAGTTCTCTGTGTAATCAGATTGACAACTATTCTGTGTTTGGTTGATGTTCTTTTCTCTGCTCGGCTAGATGAAAAAGTTAGGATTTTGGACATTGTTTAATACCACAATATCCAGATAGGTTTATTGTTGTTGGCAATATCCTTACCGGTAATTCCTTCGGTTTTCCTTTCAATTCAGGAGCTCGATTTGGTGTAGAGTTCGGATACTTCGAGGTGCATCAGTTGCTAGGAAGTATATTATCTGTTAGTTCCAATGGTGGAGTTAAGAAGCCGCACCATTTTGAACTCCCATATGCATTATATCCGGGCTATTAAAGGCGAATCAATCAAAATAGTGATGAATATGGATGCAAGAAGGAAATCAAATCTCATGTTTAGACAGTTGGTGGATTTATGTGATTGTGAACACGAAAGCAATGATGAGTCAATTGCAAGAGTAGTTAGGGATGTGGAGAATGTTTCTGACTTCACTCAAGGTTCGTATCTGTTTGGTGATGAGGTGAGTAGCAAAACTGAGCTGGAAGATTTTAACATTACAACATTGGAGAATATTCGGAAAAAATGCAAAGAAAAGAAACGGAAACTTAGAAACAGCAGAGATACCGAGACAGCCTCAAACGTTGAAGTTAAACAAGAGCACTTGACTCATGATGAAGAATGTGATCTTGAGGAGCCTCTTAGTGCTTGGAATACCAAATTCTCCACGAGCAGAAAGGCAAAACAGAAGCCTAAAGCAAAGTGTGGTTCTACTAGCTCTCCATCTGTGAAAAAAGGAGACTTGCCTTTGCTATGCGTGGTCAAGCCTGAAGTTTGGGATGATAGCTATTCAGGTTCTGAACTTATGGATTTTATTCCCACTGATCCTTCACTAGATTTTTGTAATGAGTCAGAATCTCCTACACATACAGAGTTGGTGGAAGAGATTATTATACATGATTCATTCAAGGACACGAGGCGTACTCTATATTGCAGTGCGGAGCCAAATTTTCCGGGAATGGTAGCCATTGATGATGCCATTGCTACAGAGCTGGTGGAAAAAGCTTTTGAAGATGCATCAGAAGAGTTTTCCAATGCAAGGAATGTGCAATGCGGTCTTGATGATAATGTTGCTCTTCAAGATAAGGAAATCATGTTGTTTGGTGATATGCCTAGAGAGGAGATCGAACTGGAGCTTCCACAACATTCAGGATCTGAGAACATTGGTCGTGTCACGAACCATATTTCTTTGAACACATGCTCAGTTTGTGAAGATGTTAAAGAGGATGTGGAAAGTAATGATTCAGTGACTAACTTAGGCATGAACATTACTAGTTTGGAGATTGTGAAGGTAGAAGCTCCCAAAATACTTGGTATTGATTACCCGATTTTTCCCTTCATGGATTTTGGGATAAAAAATTCTGAGATTTTGTGGGAAACTGAAAACATTGCTAAGGATGATCTGCCCGTAGCAACTGATGTTCTCCAGCTGACCAACTATGATAATACACTGTGCAATATGCTACTAGTTCCTTATGACAGCAGAGTTTCATTAGAAGGTCAGTTGCCAGAAAGATTAGAACAATCTTCATCCTCTACGCAGGAAGATGAAGCAGCATACCACAAATGTTCACAACTGTATAAGGCTCCTGATGAGGTTCAAA
>JAKUCM010001159.1:0-33266 GCA_023374145.1 Lepidium sativum | reverse complement strand
GCAGTATTTTTCTTAAATTATCATTTTGCTCTATTTTACACATGTATTAATTCCGGCTTGTATTTGAATAAACTATTAATCAGTCTTTGTCGATTATCGATTTTTGACAAACAAAAAAACTAAGATAATAATTTTGTAGTTCTTCAAATGCGAGAAATTAAGCAGAACAAAGAACAAAGAAGTATTCAGAACAATTGGATAAATTGATACATACAAATTAAGAAAGATACAATTTTCATTCTATAACATCAAATCAACTTTTCCATTTTATAAAATCCAAGTAGATAAGAGACTGAATGATCATTGTGTAAATGGAATAGTATGTGTATAATGTAAAAATTAAGAAAAGTAAATAAAAAATCAGTGATGACGAGAAGCAGAGGCAGATAAGACCGTAAGGATAAACAAGATGATAAAAGAAACGAAGGCCATTGCTAATGAGATAGTGGCACGTCTGCAGTAACCATTCACATAAGTACAAATCGGAACCCAACCTGCAGTAGTTTTATTACCATGCTTTTCCGATGTGTCCTTCCGACAAAGCCGCAGAGGTTGCTGACATCGCCGTCAGTGTAATTAAGCTATGTAGATGATCAAAACCATATCTCAAACATTCATATATATGACAATACAATTATTAGATTGAAAGATGTTAAGTGATTCATTACCAAATCGAAGAAGAAGAGATGCAAAGATAAGTAGAGTTCTAGAGTTAACATTGTTGCAGGCAATGATAGCTATCTCTAGCAGAGCTTTAGCTGATAAGACCGTAAGGATAAACAAGATGATAAAAGAAACGAAGGCCATTGCTAATGAGATAGTGGCACGTCTGCAGTAACCATTCACATAAGTACAAATCGGAACCCAACCTGCGTGTTTATTACCATGTTTTCCGATGTGTCCTTCCGACAAAGCCGCAGAGGTTGCTGACATCGCCGTCAGTGTAATAAGCTATGTAGATGATCAAAACCCATATCTCAAAACATTCATATATATGACAATAATTATTAGATTGAAAGATGTTAAGTGATTATTACCAAATCGAAGAAGAAGAGTGCAAAGATAAGTCGAGTTCTAGCGTTAACATTGTTGCGGCAATGATAGCTATCTCTGCGTACACTAAATACCTGTCCAACATCAAATCAATACACATTATAATTTGATACCGAGATTACTTAGTCACTTAACTTTATTGTAATACCTCGTTTCAGAAAGCAAATGAGTGACATTAGAATAAAGAAAATTCGTATGTTTTATCTCTAATCATATCATGATGCTTAACGTATGCATACACGGTTTAAGATTGTTCTTTGTTTTGAGATTCAAGTGGTAAACATGAGACAAATCAAGCAAATAATGGTAATTAGATTAGAATAGGTGACTGATTTTTCTCTTTATAAGAAATCTCATCCTAGACAAGTGTTTTTGATCTGGTGGTTTACTGCCACTTTCTCTATCCGATTTTGACTCCATAGAATCGTGTTTGCCACATGTATTGTTAGGGTTTTATCAGACGAAAGAATCTGTATGGAATCCGTCGTCAATCACCTTCGCCGGATTTGTGTATTTTTTTTGTCTTTCATGTATGTCAATGTGAATGGTGACAATCCATGCAAATGAATTGCTTCGTTGTATCATATATCTTTCGTACAATCAAATCAATATTGCAGTTTCATAAAATATAAAAGAGAATTGATTGAAAAAATGTATACCTAAAGGCAGAGGAGTAGCTGTATCTAGCCTCAAAAGTGAGGCCATAAACAGAGGCGACTTGGCTATTAGTGATCATGAGCCACATCGAGGCTATTACAGTTCCAAGGGCTAACACTCTCATTGAAACTTGAACCCCAAGATTCATTAACGGCGATCTTCTGTCTCCATTATCTCCCATCATTATTACTCAAGTTCAACCTTTACAAATTGTTACAAAGATGAGAACAAAAAGAACAAAAATAATACAGTAAGACAAAGTTATTGTTGTTGTAATAAGATCTCAAAACTCGACGGAGATAAGAGAAAGATGTGGAGAGAGGAAAAGATTTTATAAGAAAAGAATATGTAGGGGTGAGATCGCAAAAGAAGATATTGAAAGACATGTGATGATCGAATCTTTTGCCTAAACAGATGGATTCGACAATTTTTCATTTGCTAACAAATCTTTTTATATATATACACGTTGGTATTTTCTTATTCGTGGAAAAACTTTTTAGATAATATATATATATATATATATATATATATCTGTAGAGTATATGCAAACAAAGAAAACAAATTTTATACTTTTGGTTTTAACGGTAAGTTATACTCAAAGCATTTATTTTTTACTAAAACAACATCTTGTGACTACTTAGTAGAACTTCTAATCTTTCATGAACGATTTTTTTTTCTTTGGTTTTTGTTTAAATGAAGAAAAGTAATTAAACAAGTCATTGGTTTTTTCATCCTATTTTCATAATTGTGTAAAATAACTTGACAAAATGTTCACTTGTATACAATCATTTAATTCATCGTATTTTCTTTTTACCCTTAGAGCATGATCATTGCTGAAACTCTTAAAAGTTTCTTTTAAAAAAAATTTTTAAAAAAATTGGAGCCAATATGGATTCGCCACTCTTAAATAGGAGACACAAAAGACGGGTTCGCCTCCGGTTTTAATTTTTTTTTTTTTTTGAAAAGACCAGAGACAATCTCACCATTGTTCATGGTCTTATATCATTTTAAAACGTTTTCTTACCATTTTGTTAGTTTTGAGAAAAGAAACAAACTCAACTTTCGGAAAACAAAGTTGATGTACCATAAGACCAAAGCAGACTTATCAGAAAACAGAAATTGTAAGAGCAGAGCGTATCAAATCATATGATACACTCCAACCAGCTTTTGTTTTATTTCGAATTCAACGTGCTTTTTTAGTTTTCTTGTACTACGCAATTACAATTCTAGAAATAAAACATGCAAAGCATTGTATTGCATCTTGCTGCGACAAGAGACTAGCAAAACTTTAAAACTTCACGTATCCCAAATATGTATATTACTGCTAAAAAATTGCGGCGGTCTTAGACGATTTAGGATAAATTATATTATATATATATTATATAAGATAGAAATGAAAAATAATATGAAAATACATGATTTATAAAAAAAATCAAAATATTGTTTTCATACTCTATAATCAATAATTTGATTATATTTAGGCATAAAGTTACAATTGACAAAAAAAAAAATCAGTTTTTGATAAGATTTAAATTGGAAAGATTTTTTTTTGAAAACAAAAAAAACGTCTAGACTGGCCTAAATACCGTCAAAACAGTAAAATTACTTTATATACTTAATTCATCATATTTTACTATCATCCAAACGACCTAGGTCTACCTAGACCGATTTAAAATAAATAATTTATAACTTTGGTTTTTTATACATAGATGCTTTTCTCTGTACTGAGGATTTCACAAGACTAAAGAGTTTATTTGGAGTCCAGAGAAGGACCTCGTCGTTGCTTGGTTCCGGCGATTGCTCTTCCTCTTGTTCCGGCTGATTAATTGCTTCTTCTTACGCTTTGCCTGATGGTTAATTATTGGCTAGATGGTGGTTTGCCTTGGTTTGGTTCTAGGTTAGGGTCTTTTGGTTTAGTTTTTTAGCTGCTTTCCTAGATTGTTTGCCTACCTTTTTCTTTTATTTGTGATTGTGTTCTTCTGAGTTCGGTTTCTTCGTGTAGTAGACTGATTCATTTCTTTTCATGGGCTCTAGTGAAATGTATACCGACCGGTTGTTGAATTAAGATTGAACATAGTAACTTGCTGAGCAAGTTACTTAATAGATAAGATAGAGTTTGTTGTTAGGAGTTATATAAACATATTTTTTTCTAGTAGATTTAGGAAAGGTTTTATCTTGTCTATAGAAAGGAGATATTAAAGTGTGGTATAACCTAAGAATTTGAGGTTGGAGGCTTTTAGTTTTTGAGAGAGTTTTCTAAAGCAATAAAGAGAGTGATTTTTTATTAATCGTTTGAGTTCACAATCGATACTTTAAGTTCTTCAATTGGTATCAAAGCAAGGTTCGTGATCAAGGAGGAGGCAAGCTCACAAAAGAAAAGTTAAATGAGAGGTTTAACAAAACAATGGGAGACGAGAAAGCCTTGGTTCCGACGGAGGGAGCCAAAACCGGAAGAGGTTCCTCCTCTATAGCATGTCTAATGTTAACCGCAACAAACTACACCGTTTGGGCCATGAGAATGAGAGTATGTCTCAAAGTACATGAAGTGTGGGAGGTAATTGAGGCTGAACTTGATGATAAGAAGAAAAACAATATGGCAATGGCTCTTTTGTTTCAATCCATACCAGAAGCTCTTATTCTACAAGTTGGAGAATTAGACACGGCAAAAAAGGTATGGGAGGTCATCAAAGTACAAAACTTAGGGGATGAACGTGTGAAGGAGGCTAGGTTACAAACATTTATGTCTGAATTCGACCACCTTAAGACGAAGGATGGCGAAACAATTGATGATTTTGTTGGCAAGCTAACCACGATTTCGTCTAAATCTACCTTTCTAGGAGTAATCATAGAGAAATCGAAGTTGGTTAAGAAGTTTCTCAATTTTTTACCTAGAAAGAAATACATACTTACGGTAGCATCCTTAGAAAAACTATTGGATCTTAAAACTGCAAGCTTTGAGGATGTTGTAGGTCGTTTAAAGGCCTGTGAAGAGAACATTCTCGAAGAATAAGAGGAAATTCAAGAAGATCAAAAACAGTTGATGTATTTGGAGCAACAAAACCAAACAAGAAACACGACTGAAGGATCAAGAGGAGAGGTGGAGGAGGACAATCACGTGGAAGAGGTCAAGGTAGAGGTAATAGAGATCGAGATCTATCAAAAGTTATGTGTTATCGGTGTGATAAACAAGGGTATTTTGCTTCTAGCTGTCCAGATCGTTTGCTTAAACTACAAGAGACTCAAGAAGAAAGTGTTAGTGGAGACACACAAGACACAGATGATCTCTTTATGCGTGACATGGTTTATTTATACGAGGAGAACTATGTACCGAGTAAATTTGAGACGTCTAATGAAGAGAATACTTGGTATCTTGATAATAAAGCAAAAAATCACATGACAGGGAATAGACGATACTTTACTAAAATAGATGAGACAATCACGGGAAAAGTAAGATTTGGAGATGACTCACGCATTGATATTAAGGGAAAATGATCGATTTCTCTTTTGGATCGAAACGATAAAACAAAAATCATGACTAATGTATACTATATTTTGGGTTTAAGGAGTAACATAATTAGTTTTGGACAAGCTACCGAATCCGGCTGCGATATACGGATGAAAGGAGATTATTTGACAATGTTTGATCAAGAAGGAAAAGTAATTTTCAAACCCAAAAGATCACCAAATTGACTTTACAAGGTTGGGATGGATATAAAAGACTCGGAGGTACATCTAACCGAGGTAAGTGATTCAAGCAAGTGGCATGTACGGTTAGGACATATTAATGTTTATACTTTGTCTAACATGATCAAGAAAGAACTAGTTAAAGATCTCCACAAGGTCGATATAGAGAAGAAGATATGCGGATCATGTTTACTTGGAAAGCAAACAAGGCAAGTCTTTCCAAAAGCAACTTCTTTCCAAGCGGATAAAGTGTTAGAACTTGTACATGGGGATCTTTGTGGACCAATATCACCAAAAAATGCAGCTGGAAATAGGTATATCTTTGTTCTTGTCGATGATCATTCAAGATATATGTGGACTATCTTGATGAAAGAAAAGAGTGAGGCGTTTAGAAAATTCAAGAGATTCAAAAACGTGGTAGAAAAGGAGACTAGAGAAAGAATTGATGTGTTTAGAACTGACCGAGGAGATGAATTCTTGTCCCATGAATTCATAACGTTTTGTGAAGAAATAGTGATTAAAATGCATCTTACCGCACCTTACACACCTCAACAAAACGGAGTTATTGAGAGATGTAATAGAACATTGATGGAAATGTCAAGAAGCATGATGAAGCATATACATATGCCTAATCATCTTTGGGGAGAAGCAGTAAGACACTCTACCTATCTCTTGAATCGAATTGCTACAAGAGCTATCAAGGATCATACACCATATGAGGTTCTTCGTGGGAAAAAGCCGAACATCAATCATATCTGAATCTTTGGATGCATTGGATTATGCCAAGGTTGATGTTCCATACTTAAAGAAACTAGAAGATAGATTTCGTATACTTGTTCATCTTGGAATCGAACCCGGGTTTAAAAGCTTATCGATTACTTGATCCGGTTTCTCAAAAAATTGTAGTAAGTAGAGATGTGGTGTTTGATGAAGCAAAAGGATGGAATTGGAATCACAAAACTTCGGAGGAGAGTCAAGTTGGAAGTTTTGAGATTATGATTAGTAGTAATGAAGGAAAAATAAAGTCTGATGGAGGTGATCATCAAGACCACGAAGATGTTAGGATCAAAGATGAAACCGAGGACACCAACGAAAACGAGGATGCGTTTTCGGATGAGATTTCATCTGGTGAATTCTTGGGAAGATCTCAAAGAAACGTTTCAAGACCAAAACATCTTGATGATTATGTATTGCTCTCCGAACTTGAAGGTGGAATAACGTTATCACAAAAACGTTATGCTCAAAAGATTCTTGAAAACTCGGGAATGGATGATTGTAATGGTTCATATACCAATGGAGTCGGGGTTAAAACTATCAAGAGCCATTCAAGAAAAATAAATTGATATCACGGATTATAGAAGGAAAGTTGGTTGTCTTCGATATCTTTTACATACAAGACCGGATTTGTCATATTGTGTTGGAGTTTTGAGTAGATATATGCAAATTCCAAGAGAATCGCATGGAGCTGCCATGAAACATTGTTTAAGATACTTGAAGGGCACAATCACCCTCAAATTATCCTTCACGAGATCTCACACACAAGTACCAAGGTTAATCGATTATAGTGATAGTAGTCACAATGTAGATCTGGATGATGGAAGAAGTACAACTAGGCACATCTTCTATCTAAGCGAGAGTCCGATTACATGGTGCTCACAAAAGCAAGAAACCGTTGCCTTGTCTTCATGTGAAGCCGAGTTCATAGCTGGAACTGAAGCTTCAAGACAAGCAATTTGGCTTCAAGAGTTACTAAATGAAATCATGGGAATGAAATGTGAAAGGGTAATCATTCGTATTGACAACAAATCCGCAATTGCTCTAACCAAGAATCCGTTGTTTCATGGAAGAAGTAAACACATACACACAAGGTATCATTTCATAATAGAATGTGTTGAGAATTGTCAAATCAAGTGAAACACATTCCGGGAACAAAACAAAAGGCGGATATACTAACAAAGACACTATGGAGAATCAAATTCAAAGAGATGAGGGATTTCATTGGTGTTCATGATATAGAGAAAGTCGACTTCAAGTTTAAGAGGGAGAATGTTGAATTAAGCTTGAACATAGTAACTTGTTGAGCAAGTTACTTAATAGATAAGATAGAGTTTGTTGTTAGGAGTTATCTAAACATATTTTTCCTAGTAGATTTAGGAAAGACTTTATCTTGTCTATAACAGGGAGATACCAAAGTGTGGTATAACCTAAGAATTTGAGGTTGGAGGTTTTAGTTTTTGAGAGAATTTTCTAAAGCAATAAAGAGAGTGATTCTTTATTAATCGTTTGAGTTCACAATCGATACTTTAAGTTCTTCATCGGTTGTGTCTCGCTATTTTGAAAAGAATTGTGGGATGTATTCTTTCCGAACACTTAATCATCATAGGAAGTTTCGCCATTAATTTAGGGTTCGCATAAGTCGTTGGTGGCTCAGATTTTCGGCTGCGGGAGAGCATGCTTTTGAGTCTCTTTCCTTAACGTGTCTTAGCTTAGACCTTTACGGGTTTTTAGTTTCCATGTTTAGGCTTATTCTGTGAAAATGTTCTCGTTTTTCGTTGGTTTATATACTCAATCATTGCTACTTTTTCCTGGTTATTAATATATGAATTACTCAGTTAAAAAAAAAAAATTTGTTAGCTTCACATACTTCATCGATCTCTTAGTTACCGAGTTGATTCCCTAGCACATAATGCTAGAAATTGTGCTCGTAACTCTATTAATGTAGGTTTGACGAAGAAAAAGAAAAAACATGTGGTTAGTTCTATCGGAGTGGTTTCTTCGATCATCTATTTCATTTACAAGGGCGGGGTGCAAGCTGCATAGCCCCAAAATAAGGATAGCAAGAACATCCTGAGACTTCTGTTGATGGTAATAGAGGTTAATTATGAGCTTGGTAAACCTGAGTGGAATGTTCCATAATCATTATTCTTAAAAGTTAATAACACTTTACTGATTTCTTATACGAGTTCTGCCAACTTCAGAGTAGGTTTACCAATTTCGGAGTAGGTTTAGCAAGATCCAAGAGTGGACCCAAACAAGTGACTGCCAAATGCAATGTTTTAATCACCACACCATCAACCACTACGTTTTGCAATGTTAGCAACTTTGTATTTGTATATTTTCGTGCAATGTCATTAAAATCATCAGAACATTGTTAAACGAAAGCTCAAGACTACTCTCATCAATGACATTGTTTCATATTTGAAATCCAACATTACCTATGAGATGCATAACTACGAAACAACTCAATTTCCAAATTTTATTTCCTTTTTATTCAATCAACCAAGTCTTTTACATTACAATACATTTAACAGTTTTAAGAATGGTTTTATTCTTGTTTTTCTCAAACAGTTTAGAAACTCTTTAAGTACAATCGCTCAGAAAAACAAGATAAACAATTGTATAAATAATTACCTTCGAAGAGCAAAACATTTTAGCAGACAACACTAGCTGCTCCGGATGAAACAGGACTTGCAACATCAAGCAACATTGGATTCCACTTCATCATCACTTTTTCACCACACCTTCCATCAGATGTAATTCCAGAGATCTTTTGCATCTGATCTGCTTCAACTGTAACTGGAATTGCCTCGTTCATTGTCATCTCCTTTTCAGTTACCAACTTGAGCCTCCGTCTCTCTGCTCTTGACCCAATGACCTGTCCCAAAACTGATGCTGCTATAGTGAATACCATAGCAGTCTTAGGCATCAACACTGACTTCCTCAGTATTCCAATGAATGGAACTGCTGCATGAAGTGCTATAAACCAAGATGCTGAATATTTTTCCGTGTGCTCTCTCCAAACTCCTAGTGGCACATTTAGTGCCATGCCTAACATCCCAATCACTAGTACTTTGGCTGGTAAAGGTTGTGGGCGGAGGTTCTTGGCGAAAGGTGTTTTTGATATTGCTGCTCGAGCTTTGACTATCACTTCAGGGCACTTGTATTGCATTCCTGGAGGTGGTTTCAGGATCTTTGCCACAAGTGGTGCCACACCACTTACAGCTCGATATGATTTCGCAATTGGGCAGTTTCCTGTTTTAAGCCATTCGTCGCCCATAGCCTCGTGGTTTCCTCCCTGAAAAAGAAACAACAAGTAAGCAATGCTCTAAGAGAAACACAAACAGAGATATATCTTGCTTTTTGTCTCATAAACCAACAACAGACGACATGTTTCATTGTTCTTGAGAGCTGTCACTATTTACTCAAGAGACATTTCTTTAACAATGCACATCAATTTACGAAGATACATGTTGAGCAAGAACCACATAAATTCTTTACCTTATGATTGGATGAGTCTGACTTTTTCTTTTGATTTTTAAACATGTCAGAAAATGCATCAAACCCAAAAGGCCCTCCAGCTCCAAAGGATGAGAGACTAATTGTGGCTGCCTTAGCAGCAAGAGGATGGAATACAGGCACAGGCTTCTCTGCTTCAGCACGAGCAGTGTTGGATAGAGGGACAACTCCATCTTGCCCATGGAAAAGCCTGAATGCTGTATCAAAATTAGGACCATCTTCAAATATCGGTCCTTTTCCTTCACGTGCCTAAAGAATATACAAAGCCAACACGACGTAAAGTTAGAGAAGATCAGGATAGATTAAGGGCAAGAGATGACAATAGAGTTAACAAGCACATGATATACTTACAGGCATGGGAAAAGGCAAGGATGAAGAGAAGGAAAGATTAGTGGGCTCATTGATGTTCCTCAAGAATGGGCATCGGAGAATGTCAAACTGAGAAGCCATGGAATTTTCGTTCACGCCTCCAGGAAAATGATCCATTCTTGCTTTGCTGAAAGACAGAGAAGAATCTGAACAACAACAAACAAAGTTGTCATAAGAAATGGTTCCTCACATTCACAAACACAAAGCTATAACGACAATGGCAGCTAGAATCAACAAACATCGAGATGAAAACTAATGACGCAAAGCTAAAGCAAAAGAGACAGAGGATTGGAAAGTTAATGGGTTCTACAACTAGTGGATGAAGGCTAAGTATCAATTTACATGGAGAATCATAGTTAGATGGTGAAACAAAATCCTGCAAGCTTTAATTTTCCCTGTATTACCAAAATCTTATTCCAGAATTTGGAACAAAATTGAAGAAAATCGCAGATAATTGAAACATCTGAATCATAAGAAATCAAATCACAATTCAGTCTAGCTACTCTAGGAGCCACAGAAACATGCAAAATTCTCAAAAACGAAATTAACTGACAAAAAATTAGGAAAATTTCGAATAATCCAAAACGAGAGTAGTCGTGTGGTCGACACGGAGTTCATGAAAAGTCTCGGATTTTTCAATTACCCAAAAAAAAGGAGACTCAAATTCAGTAAAGATGTGAGCCTAGGCAGAGAAGAATCGATCAAAGAGAGCCTCACAGGTCTCTAAAAGAGTAAAGCTAAATCAGATCCAGGAAATAAGCAATCAATGCGAAATGGAAAACACAAATTGGGTAAAATAATCAGAGACAAAACTTACGGATAAGAGACGGAAGAAGAAATGTGATAAATTGAAGAGAGGGAAGGATAGAATTCGAAAGAAGAAAAGGTTGAAACTTTGAGAATATGAATTTGAGAGAGAAAGAAATGGAAAAGGTGGATGAGATGTTAGGTAGGTGGGTTAACGTGGAGAAGATGAGACATTGATATTAAGGAGGAAAGAATAAAGTCTTTAGCTAGCTTTGTAATACATGCTTCTTCGTGCTCACCACGCGCTCTAGCTCAAGCCAACCACTTTGACCATTTCCAACATTATTTCTGCAATTTGCATGCTTTCTTTGAATTTTATGACTTTTAACTTAATAATAATATTCAAACCACTATTTGTCAAACTTGGCTATTACTCTCTCTCCCTCGTTCCCTCGTTTTTTCTGTTGACCTAAATGGCCAAATGCCTCAATGGTTTTGGTTTTAGTTTGTAGAGGTTAATGATGAGTAAAGTTTTACCAACTCCTTTAATTCTACTCTATACTTCTATTTATTTTGACTAATTTTTGGACTTTTTTTGTTGAATCATATCACGTGAATAGTAGCTAAATAACTACCTCTTTGAATAGATGACTCTTGTTTAAATAATAGAAATTGCAATGAATATCATATTGAAATTAGTTCTCATACTTACTCTAAAATCATAGATTATTGTGCATAAAATCATATCGTTATGACTCTACAATATTGCAAAGATGGTAACTATGTTTTAATCTTTTGATGAATACGTTGAATGTCAAATATCTGCACCAAGTATAACTTCTATTCAAAACTGAAAGTATCTCTTTCATAAAAAAAGAAAAAAAAAATTAGAAGTCTTACTCTATTTTCAACTTCATGCACTTTTTCATCTGTTTTTTTGTTTCTCATGTACTCTCTTCGTAAGTTTCATTTAAAATTTTCAACTTGATTATTGGTAAGCTCTTATTAAGAGCTCTAAATATTAAAAAATAATTAAATTAGAAAAAAGTAGAGTTAAGAGATGTATTTTTGTTTTAAGTTTGGAAGTGTGATTAATGGTAGGTTCTTAAGATGGGTTTCTTAGAAAAAAAATTAAAATATTGAGAAATGATGTTAACCATAAACTTTAATCATAACGAGAAATGATGATATCGCTGAAATGAACAAAAAAACATATAATAAAATAAAGACAACAAAATTTAAAATGTTCATATATAATCAAATACAAATAAATATATTGTTGATTAGCGATTTCATTGTTGATGATGAATAACAGTTACAAATTTAGTCTGATATGCAATTGAAATGAATCTGGTCCCAGATTCCTGAGACATAACCGCATTAAGAGTTGATCATTTACTACTAATTATGTGTTTCGTATCAGGACTGCAAGAGATAAGTACACAGAACCTGAGCATTTAGGGATGTCCCAAACAGCTACAGAGGAAGGTGAGCATTCTGGTTCGCAAAGGACGTGATGATTCTCATGGTTGACATTCATTGCTAGCATCCACGCACCTATTGTTACGTCCTCGTTGCTAAACATCCTGAAACTGCAGTTGCAGACAAAATTTGCTTTTCTTTACTAGGCAAAGAAAATACTATGATTCTTTATCAAGCCATGTAACAGAACTTGCCTGTTATTCTTGAGGGCAACCAAACCTGCCACAACATCAGCAGGTAAATATCCTAGGTACGTCTGAGAATGGCTCCGCTCTTTCGCCAATAGCAGTGAGAGCCGATCTGTGGAATATCATGAATTTACACAACATCCAAAGTCCACATCTTTTCTTTCCCTCAAGACAGAGATAGTAAAACATTAAAAGAGATATTTACCTGGCCTCAAGTATATATCATCGTCAGCTTTGACATAAAATTCAGAATCATATAAAGCATATGCAGCTTTAAAGAAAGCCAACCTATACAGCAGAGAAGAATAAAGAATACCATAGATTAGAGCCTATCGAATCATATTGTGTTAGATAAGATACGTTTATAAATAGTAACAAATCACTCTCACTAACGTTTTGTAAGGGAGCTTACTGTACTCCTCTTCGATATCTAGTAGTATAAAGTCATCATACTCTGCAACTTCCCTTCTGAGCTCAGCCATTTTTTCCTTATTTTTGGTCTCCCCTATCATAAACCTGAATGCTAACCCCAAAGATTCTTCCAAGCTACAAAATCAGAGTTATTCAGTGAAAAAGCAAACATAAACAGATCCATCTAAATCGTGAAAGCATCCAAGAATCAATGTCAGTCAGCAAAAGAAGAACCACTAAGTTGATCATACTCTAACTTCATGAATCTGGTAAGACATTGGAAAACAAAGTTCACTAATCAGCACCTGATTATATTCATATCCACCTAGGAATCAAGATCAATACCAAAATAAAAGTTCTTCACAGACCACATAAACTCAACACTCTCAGATTTGCTAACTAAAATCCAGATCAATCCAATTCCGATTGTAAAGCCAAAAACGTTCGAAATGGCAAATAAGATAAATTACAGAGCTCAGAGATAGAGATGCGTACATGATCCGGACTAGGCTGATGACGAGAGGAGTTAAGAACGACGGAGAAAGTAACAAGGAAGAGAAACGAGAACAAAGCAGACATAAATTCGATGAACTACCGGAGTGTGACGGATAGATCTCAGACACTTACCGGTGAACTAAATTCGATGCTGAAGAACGACGGAGAAGCGATGCTTCAAACCCTAAAACCCCCTTTTGATTCGAGAAGCTTGACATCAGAAGAGGAGAGAGCAAAGGAAATGATGGAAGCAGGAGTTAGGTTTATTATTTAATTTTTTTTTTTAATCCTACATAAAAGTAACAAACGACTAAAAGACCACCTATAATAGTGGTCTTATAACTTTCTACCTCAATCGCATCTTGTCGTCGTCTCTAACAATTGTCTCTAAAACTCTAGATCAGCAGAGTATATACTATTTACCATATGTTATGTCTCATGTTTATTTGATAATTGCACGATGTGGAACCGATTTTCCTAAGTTAGGGTTATTTTATCTGCAAAATTCCATTTTTGTTCTTCAACTTCTTTGCTAGAAAATCATTTTTGATTTCATTTGATTTTTGGGTATGATTTGTGTGTTATTGTTGTTTGATTTATGGGTGTGGTCTGAATTTTTGTGTTCTTCGTTGGTGAATTTTAGAATCTAATTTTGTTTGATTTATGAGTGTGGTATAAGTTTTGGTGTTCTTTGTTGGTGAGTTTAAGCAGTAAATTTTTCTAACGTTTTCTCTAATAATATATACAAACAAATCAGGTGATATCAAATAAATTAGTTACCCCATACATATTTGATTTGCATATTTTACAGTTGTCGAATATTTTTGTGCCTTCGTAATCAATATCTCTCATAATTTAGTGCACTTTATTTGAAACAATTTTTTGCACTTTTATATTTAGCAGGTAAAACTATTATTTCCCATAAAAAATTCGTTAACTAATATTCCCAAACCAACCTTGAATTTCGATGTCTTCTTCAGAATCATTAAAATACGGTGGTGCATTTCGCTCGGACAGATGGACAACACACTCGTTGACAATATCTATTTTGGGAATAACCACATCGAGGAGATTTTTCAGATGGCTCCCAACCTCCATTACTACACAAAGTACCCCAACCCTATAGATTCTTTGTATGTGTTTTACATGTTGATGATTATTAATAAGTAATTGATTTTTGTCAACAAGTAACCATTAGATCGATAATAAGACTTAATTCATAGCCTAAGTTCTCCAGATAGATCATGATGGGATTTGAACTCACCACTTCATGCCTACCTAAATCAAGAGCAAGCCAATTGGATCACATGTTTTTTAGCAGTATTTATTTTGTTATCGACAAAAATATATACATACAATCAGTATGGCTATCTGATCTACGTAAATGTGGATCTTTATATATTAATAAAAATAATGTAATATTATAATTTTGTTTTTCATTAAAAAAGCGGATTATCGATTTGTATGGTAGACCAACAAAACCAAAAAAGGTAAAATTTTATGGTTTCATAGACTGTTTTGTTAATTTTAAATATAAAGTTAATTTTTAGAATTATGATATTTACTTAATTAGTTTTTAGAATTATAATATTTACTTTCCTAATTAGTTTTTAGAATTATGACTATTTTCCTAATTATGATGTTTCATGGACTAAATTATGATATTTACTTAATTTTTCCTTTAAATAATACATTTTTTGGGTTTTCTTGTATAAACTAAATTTTATTATTTATATTTTTGGTAAGTTTCCAGTCAAAAAGTTTCAGCACATGAATCTAAAGCCGTGATCTTTAACGTGTCATTGCGACACCAGCAGCAACATCAAAGTAAAAGGCTAACAAAATAAAAAATTAATAATGAACAATGTAAAGTTAGTCGATGCGACTTGAATGCAACAGACAGTTAATGTTTCCCAGGGATATTTTTATAATCTAGATAAATCAGTTATTATATTTGTTAGTGATGTGCTAAGCTGTTCCCAGGAATATTTTTATAATCTAGATAAATCAGTTATTATATTTGTTAGTGATGTGCTAAGCTGCACCTTATCGTTGTAACTTAAAATTACTAATGCAATAAACAAATATATGAAATCGAATTTTCTTATATGTTGACCAAGAAACTATGTCTCCTCATACAACTTTCAAATACTTTTTGCAATGATTTTTTCCTTTGATTTTCTGATTTTTCCACAACAACTATGCTCATTAGTACTTACATCAAATTTTTTATCGTTTAGAAAAGGTGAATAATTTAAAATCGTTATGATTTCAAATTCAAATAGAAAAAGTTGAGCAGATATATTATCAAACAAGTATCAAATGTCTATGTTTTTGTTACATACAAGCTATTTTTGAACACATACTCTACGACCTTTGAAAACCAAGTAAAATTTTTTTTGATGAAGTTTACAAAAATTCCGAATGAAAAATCTTTTATTTTGTTCCACATTTTGAAAACCAAGTGAGCCATAATTCCACTAGCCACTCTTTAACTCTTTTCCATTATAATGTCATATGCTTTAGGCTTATTGTGGTCCGGTTTTTGCATATATATAGTCATCTTATCAAAAATTCTTTTAGTATGTTGGCTTGTAATCTTGTCAACTTTCTATGGGTTAGTATCATGGTAAGTTGATTTTTTTTTTAAAAGTATTTTACATATTTTGATTATAACTTTTGAGAGAGAAAACTCAAATCGACAATTGAAATTTGAAAAAAGAACTAGTCATGTACATATGTAACACGACACTTGTTCCATAATAGACTAGACATAACCGTTTTCAACGGTCTGTAACCGCCTTGAAGATCAGAGAAACCATTGATGACAGCTACAAGAAATCGCACAAAAATCGCACACAAAATCATTCAAAAAATGTATTTAACTTCTACAAATGGGAAAATTTACATAGGTCCAAAATTTTTGATTGCACCTAATTAGAGAACAAAAATTTTAATTGTACACAAAATTTAACGCAACGTTCCGATTGCACATAAATTGCACAAATCTTCTTAATTACGGTTTACTATTTACCAACACTTATGATAAACATTGTTACCCAAGTGGCTGAATAGATGGGTACTGAGCTTCTATGAAGCAGAGCTAATAACAGTGGTAAGTTGTTTCACTATCCATGAGTAAGAAGATATCATATTGTGTATATAATTATCTAGGGATGTCCAATTGCCATTAGTCATCTTATCAAAACCTCCTTTAGTATGTTGGCTTGTAATCTTGTCAAGTTTCTATGGGTAATATCATGGTAAGTTGATTTTTTTTAGAAAAAAAGTATTTTACATATTTTGATTGTATTTCCTTCGACTCATTTTACACGAAATGTCTAAAGAGTAAGCAATTTGCTACTCCTCCATCACAACAAGGTAAAAGGGAAATGTTTAAATTATAGTGTGACCAAATAAGACCTACGATCAAGTCGATTACAATGGCAGATGATTAGCCACTAAAGATAACTTAAACAATAAGTAATATGAGAGGAGTTGTGGAAGTGGTGAAGAAGTAATTCATCTCATTAGATAGTGAGTATTCAAAATTATAAAAAGGGCTCGTAGTCCTGATCATGACAAGTGAAGTCCTTAGGCTGGAGCTTTAGGGCATGTTTTTGGATGCACCTGAAACGTGTTATTTATAAATGATAAATGCTTTTTACCATAGAGATGTGAAAGTGTGTGATTGACAAAAGGTATTAGAGAAGTAAAACTTGTACCATCTTCGACATCCTTACGCTGGTAGTAGTGAGGAGCTATCTCAATCAACCAGTTTGGTTTTAACTCAGTTACCTACGTTTTTAAGTTTAGCATGTGCACAAAAATATAAGACTTCAAACAAAGGAAAACTAAATCACTCAAATTTCAATAACGGTGTAAACTTGCCTGTCGCATATATTCTTGGAGGTAAGGACTAGTTCATGATATACAACCCACCTCGGCAAACCTAAAAGAAGAAACCCAATAAGAATCTATCATCGATAATTCACAATAAATAAGTTTTGGTAACTTACTTGAGATAGGCCTGAACTGGGATATATATGCACTGTCAATGGATGCTTTGCAGTTCGATAGGAACCATTCTTCTGTAGCTTAGCAGTATGTGGGAAAAAGCCTGATCAGATTTTTTTTTTTTTAACTTGTTAGCAATCAAAATTTGTTTTTAACTTAACAAAATTGCGTAAAAAACAAGTAACATAATTGACCTGCTACGATGGACTTCCTTATGAAATCCAAGTTGTTGACGTTAGTGCTGACTTTAATTTCCACTCTCTCGAGAAGTCCCTCCAATTGGTCACGGATGTCTCTGGCTCTTTTCATGCTCCGAGCCTTAGCCAAATATTAATCCAAACCATGTCAAATGCATTTACCTGACTTATAAGACATGGATGCTGTATGGTAAGAATAAATACCTGAATATAGTTCTCGTAACACCACTGAGTCGAGTAGTTTGCTTCCTTCCACGAATTATAAACCTTTGGGAATCAAGAGAACTGTAAACAGAGTTGACATGGAAATACAATGTGTGAGATATAAAAGGACAGACCTTTAGCAAAGCAATATGGTCCTCCCACATTTCCAGTGTGGAAATTCATCCTTGCATTATCAGCATGAACTTGCTTGTCCTTGGGACGGTAAAAGATAGAACTTCCCACCGACAACATAGCAGCAATAGAGATTATCTCATCCGAGCACATGTATTTCTCCGAAGCAACAATCATTTTGGACATCATAGGATCAAGGGGAAACTCAGCCATCTTTCTCCCAGCTTTGGTCAGTTCACCAAATTTGTTTAGGGCACCCAGAGTAAAGAGTAGTTCCAGAGCTTTAACAAGAGCTTCGGCAGGGGGAGGATCCATGAAATCAAAGTGTAACAGGTCATCAATTCCAAGACACTTTAAAGAAAGTACCACACTGCCAAGATTCGTACTTTGTATTTCTGGCACAGTATTGTCCTCCATATCGTTCTGAAAATTGTAAGCTGTGTACAGCGAAAAACATTTCCCTGGCCCTGTTCTTCCAGCTCGGCCAGTTCGCTGTGTCGCCGAGGCCTTGGAGATGGGAGTTACAAGCAGAGATTCCATCCCATTTCTCGGGTTTATACGATTTACTCTTGCAAAATCCTGGATCGACAACATACTTGATACCATCAATGGTAAGTGACGTTTCAGCTATATTTGTCGCTAGAACTACTTTACGAGCCCCTTCTGGTGTTGGTTCAAATACTTTTGCTTGGATTTCGCTTGGAAGATTCGCATAGATTGGGCATACTATGAGTTCACGTATCTTCGTACCGAAACCTCTTATCTTGTTCTTCAAAGTCTCTTCTACATTTTCAATTTCCTCTTGACCAGGAAGGAAGACCAAAATATCTCCAAGTGGCTCATTTACCATGTATCTGGAGAATAGTCACTTGTGCAGCAGCTAAGTAGTCCGCTTCAGGTGCAACTACAAAGCTAATTTCAACCGGAAACCTTCTTCCTGGGAAGATAAATATAGGAGCATCATCAAAATAATTCGAAAATTTCTCTGCATCCATTGTCGCACTGGATATCAATAACTTCAGCTCTGGTCGAAGCCGTGCTATATCCTGTTATATAAATAAATATACAATCATTGTATAACACCCAAACTAGCCCATATGCCATATAAGTTAAAAGAGAAACTCTGTTTGAATCTCCACTTGCCTTGACCAATCCAAATAGTATGTCAGTCGACAAAGTTCTTTCATGCGCCTCATCCACAATAATGACGCTGGAAGATTGGTAAATGATCAAAAGTGGTTGGATTTCTATATGTCCATATATTTATTTCTAGGAATAACTGTTACTTACCTGTAACTTGCCAAATCTGGTTCTACAAGTAGTTCACGGAACAACATTCCATCAGTCATATATTTCAGGACCGTTTTCTCTGAAGTGCAATCCTCAAATCGAACAGAATACCCAACCTGCGAGCACCAACAGAATTACAACCTCGTAGAGAATACTACTAGGTGATAATGCAACATTACAAGGAACGGAAGATTTTTGAAGATTGAAAGAGAAGTCAGCATACGTCATGACCAAGTTTGACACCCATCTCATGAGCAACACGCACAGCCACACTCATAGCTGCAATTCTTCGAGGCTGCGTGCAACCTACCTGCAAGAAGATTATTCTGCTTTGCTTAATAAAAGGAGAATCATCCGCTAACAGTTCTAAAAATATGTTTCAAGCTATTCAAGCCTATAGCCCGTACATAAACATGTTAGTCCATAATGCAATTACACCTCTAAAATATTTGCTTGTGACCAAACAGAGAACTTTTAGACAGAATCAATGAGCAAGCTAAGTTTGTCCAAAACTAGCTCTAACAGCTCTCGGAAGAAAGATGATAGCACATACCAATTTTCTAAACGAATCTCACACTAAGAGTTGTGTTTATAAGATCTTATATGATTTCATAATTTGTAGCATGTACCTTCCCATGTTTTGTGTAACCAGCTTCGTGAAGATATTGTGGTATTTGTGTAGTCTTTCCTGAACCAGTCTCCCCCACAATGACAAGGACCTGATCAATTAAAGGATGAGAGAAATGGGAGTCAACTGATTGTATGAAAAAAGAAAAAGTATAAATCGAACAATAATTATTTCATGATGCAACAGAAAATATGAGGTGCCTTTTGATCTCCTACTAAGATATTTCTCCGCAAATGTTGTATATTCAAGTTATGTCAAAAATTGTAGTCCACACAGAAAAGGCTCTCCTGTCACCCGATGGTTTTGAAGAAATCAACATTTAAAGTTTAATTTATTTTAGTATGCAATCCAACAAAAAGGTAACATACAAAAATAAGAATCACCTGATTATCTTCAACGGCTTTAAGCAGTTGATCACGATACGAATAAATTGGCAGAATTTTTCTTTCCTCCTGTTCATACAGATAAATGCATATTATTATCATTTTTCATTTCTACTAGGAAACTGATTCACACAAATTCAGAAACCAAATTGATCTAAGAGAAGAAAAGGAGAAACACACACAACAAGAGAAAGCTTAGCACCTGAAGCATCTCGAAAGCTGATTTTCTAGAAAAAGTTTGACTTGTTATTGGAAGTATCTCATCTTCGTGCTGCATAAGAGAAACCAAGAATTGAGCACAACTCAGCATATAATGGAAAGATAAGTTTAGATGAATAAATATCATGACCATTACATTTTCACCAGCTAACACAGCTGCCTTTATGAACTCTACGTGATCCTCGAATACAAACCTACGACAAAAAAGAAAAAGAAAAAAGAGTTGTATGAACCCTGAAATAATGGTCTCCTATATCCTCGGTGAAAGCTAACAAGGAAAATTTATTAAGCAAGGCAAAAACAGAAGTAAATTCAGAGTACTATAACACAAATAATAATCCACTCTGAGAAGAACCTTACTGATAATCATCAGAGGCTTCCTTGTTCTTTGCACCAAATTTTAATGTTGCTTTTCCTGCATTACCATGTCATTTCAATAATTATTGAAAAGAGTGTCATGAACACTAGCGTGCACGAAAACAATGTTATTGAACTATAGAAGCATTTAATATATAAAGTTACCAATCTGATGATTCTCCCATGCTTCTTGCTCGGCATAGGGGTTCATTTTTTGAGCTGATTTCATGTCCCTTTTTAAACAAAACATTTAAGAACGCCTTTAAGTATTCAAGGGGGAAAAACAAGAGATCTCACTAATGTAATCAGATTAGAACACGCTGAATTACTAGCAATGTAATCTTTGTCAACTCACTTAGACTGATGGACAGCAACAGAAAATCTCTTCTCCTGATCAACGCCTCCATCTTGATCATAAGCATCTGGAAATTTATACTGAAATCCAAACCGATTGGTAATTTAAAGAAATGTGATAGATGGTAAACATGGTCCAAATAAAGATGTGGATTAAATCCATTCTGATGCACTTAACGCACAATAAGTAATAAAATTGTGCTAAGAACCAGAAAAGACCCCAGAAGATGTAATATTACCTCATCCGCATTATCATTTTCACATGTTCTTTTGATTACAAGATCGTAGAGCTCTTTCTTGTATCTGCCAACATAACCAATCCGGCCAAGCTCAATTAGCAGGTACCAAAGACAGGCAAAAGTAATATACACATACATTATGTAGATGCAACAAACACCGTGCAGCAAGAAAGATATGGTAAATTACCTAAATTGGTCAGTTTCTTTTGCAGTGAGCTTTTCACTTCCAAACAGATACTGCTCATCTGCTATGTCATCCCTACACAGACCAGTTGAAAATTAGGGAACGAAAACTGAATGTTAAGAACAAAATCTTATTCAAATCAACAGTGTCATATGGAGACAAAAAAGAAAAGAAATGAAGAGCCATGTACTTCAGTTCTTCCAGTTTTTGCTGTTCCCTTTTCTTCAAATATCCTTGTCTAGAGGCTTTTCTGAGTCAAATTAAGCAAAAATACTCATAAAGTTAGTTTCCAAATACATCATCTAGACAATAGGAGCACCAGCAAGAATAATATGATATTGCTACATGTATAGTTGATATCCACCTTAACGAAGTAATGTCATTTCTTTCCAAAGCGTTGGCTCTTAGAACAGCCTCTTCTGTTATGCAGTGAGAAAATTGTGATGTTAAACCATAAAAAGAAACAAAATTTCGAACTTAACATTATGCAACAAATGTATAATAAAGATAAGTGTTTTCAGGCATGTGGTATAACAGGCTGTACCTCTCTCTTTTTTTGATATGCTGGGCTCCGAGAACTGCAAATTGAAGAAAGGAGAGGTGTCAAGGTATAGAATACATCCATAAACTAATAGTACGAATCAAACACTCAGCATAGAACAAGAGGCAGAGAACTGCTCCCTCTTTCAATTCAGCCCATCAAACCAAATTAAAGTTTCCTTTCTAAGGGAAGTGGCTAACTAAATACTCATACTTAATGGTCATAAAGCCTAGAAGATGGTTGGCTCTATCAAGCTGAGAAACGATAACATCCTGTCTATGTGAAAATTTTAAAGCGTTCATAGAATGTATAACAACAAAATATATTTAGAGCATACCTTTCGTGTCCGCGAAGAATCACGTTCTCTTATATGTTTTTCGAGTTCCTTTTTCTCCCTCTGATCTTGTAATCTATCCTCTTCTGACTGTGGAATATATAAACGGCCAAAATGAATAGACAAACAATTAGATATAACAAAGCACAGGTGTGGTCAGCACAAAGCACACACAGAGATATAGAAAATAGTCTCCTAGTCGTTGGGTTGTGAACATGGCAAAACTATAAGAGACATCTGACATACCTCTGACCCCTCCTCCTGGGATACCTCTCCCATAACATGCGGATCGTCTTCAATAACATCCATCTGAGCATTGTCGTTTACAGTAAAAAAAAGAATATTGTCAGAAGTGATGTAAAACTTTTATCTATATCAGTAATAGAAAGAGAAAGTGGTGGATAAGAAGAGCGCTCTATGCCTTGTCACTTTCATCTTCTGATTTCACAATCTTCTTTCTGAAAATTTGATTGCCTCTGTGAGGCTTTCTTACTTGAGAGGAATCTTTGTCCAGAGGGACTTCATCAACACCTTCGAGTGAAAGCATACAAACTTTTTGTTTTTTAAGTAGCCTTGCGTCATCTGTTGCACTGTGGTGGTTGCTCTGATAGAGTAGAGAAAATAAGAAATATAAGAAGAAGCATACTGAACAAAGAAGAAATCGTCATAAGAGGTCAATAAATAACTCACATTGACACCATCAACTTTACGCGGAACCCTCGCAGAGATGTCTTGTGCAAAGGCAAGAGCATCAGTGGGAGAAAACCCGTAATCCATCAACATAGGCACTAGCTCAGAAGCTGATCTTGAGCTTTGAGCTGCATTTCGCAAACTCCCATATGTCAAATGCAAAAAGTGCTTCACAAGGTCCAATAACCAACAATGAAACGGTGACTAACCCATTGCAATGAGAAACTCAATGACAGCAGATTGCGAATAGCCTAGCACTACCATGAGTTTGTCCGAAATCCAGGACTTCAAGTTATCTCCCGCCATTCTCTTTCCCTTGTAATACCACTTCAAATAAACGGAAACTAATAAACTATTCTATTCGGTTACTATGCAAAATTTAAATGGGAGACCACCACTGCGTTTCTTATTAAATTATATTATTATAATAATTATCATTGACTATCAAACCAGAAAAGCCAAAATAAAAATAGAACCTTTGTTTGACCGATAGCTGAGAATTATGAGGATGCGATTTTCCGAAACAAAACTTACAGATGGAGAGAGGAGAGCAGACTTGTCGGAAAATAGATCTCGTCGGAAAATTATCTCCAGTGACCTAAATCGAAATTCTACAAGGAAATCCGTGGAAGATTAATTGTGTTTTTTTTTAAGGTTTAAATAAAAAAAAAGTTGGGTTAAAAAAAGACACGTGTTGCGTGAGGGTATGTCGGTATGGCCCATAATAGCCCCATTAAAGTGGTTATATAGAGAAGACTCCCCCACCTAAGGATTCTCGATTTCTTACAATTCTACGGTTGCGACTTGCGATTTGCGACTTGCGACTTGCGACTTGCGACTTGCGACTTGCGACTCTCTCCGTGAAAATTGCCAAGGTAAACATTACACCATAAAGCTCTCTTTCTCTCTTCCTCCCAAATCCAATCCCAGAGTTAGGCTGAATTCCGACAGGAATGACGCCTTGTGTGAAGCGAATATCAAGGAGTTCGTCACTGAGTTCGATTCTTCCGAAACCCTAACACACGCCAAACCCAAATACGTAATACCTCCCATCGAAGACCGTCGAAATCCCTACAAGGCCATCAAAATCACCGATCACCTCCTCCATTCTGCTTCTGGCCTCCAATTTGAGTCCGAGATTCCCTCTGTCGATCCCCATGTTTCCCCCAATACCATTACGTATGGTTTGAATATGCCTCTGAAACTCCAGGTTGCTTCGAAGCCAGAGCCTGTGGAGCAGAAGATACTGAAAAGTCTAAGGAAAGATTTAGAGTCACTCCCTGATGCGCCCGAATTAGAGGATTACGAGAGCTGTCCTGTGGATGGCTTTGGAGCCGCGTTACTCGCTGGGTATGGGTGGAAACCAGGCCAAGGAATAGGTTTGAATGCTAAAAAAGATGTTCAAATACGTGAATGCAAGAAGTGGAATTCTACTCAAGGATTTGGCTTCAATCCTGATAATTCTAGGGTTAAGGGTATTACCATGGCTAAGGGGAAGATTATAGAGCAACTTGGTTCTGCAAGTCATGAGAAAGTGAAACTGGGAATCAAAGAGACTACTAATGTGGAGAAAGATAGAGTCATGAGGAAACGCAGTAGAGAAACAGAGAAAGAGAGTCACAGTGAAATCTTCAAGCAGAACTATAATACAAGTCCATCTATAGAGAAGGCCTCATGGCTTAGGAATCATATCAAGGTCAGAATTATTAGCAAGGCTGTGAAAGGAGGGAGATTGTATCTTAAAAAGGGAGTGGTAACAGATGTTGTTGGACCAAAAACTTGTGATATCACTATGGACGAGACACAAGAATTGGTTCAAGGGATCCACCAGAAGTTGCTAGAGACCGCATTGCCCAGGCGAGGAGGACAGGTCTTGGTTCTGTCTGGTAGACATAAGGGTCTTTATGGCAGTCTCGTTGACAAAAACTTGGATAAGGAAACTGGTGTCCTTTGCGATGCTCACAGCCAGGAGATGATTCATGTTAAACTTGAACAAGTGGCCCAATACATGGGTGATCCGCATGATATTGGATACTGAGTTTCTATGAAGCTTAGCTGCTAACCTTAGCATGTTTGACAATTTGACCATTTCCAACATTATTTCTGCAATTTGCATGCTTACTCTTGTTTAAATAAGAAAAATTGCAATGAATATCACATATACTTGTTGAAATTAGTTCTCAAATTTACTCTAAAATCATAGATTATTGTACATAAAATCATGATCGTTATGACCTTACAATACTATAAAAATGGTAACTATATTGTTATTAGATTTACAATCTTTTGATGAATAAGTTGAATATCAAATATCTGCACCAAATATAACTTCTATTTGAAATTGAAAATATCTCTTTTATTATAAAGAAAAAAATAATTTAGAAGTCTTACTCTCTCTTCCTTCTTCTTCTCTAGTTAGTTTGTTTTGCATAAAAAAAGAAAAATTAGCTATTTTTGTTCTTCTCAATTTCATGCGCTTCCTCATCTGTTTTTTAGTTTCTCATATATTTTCTCCGTAAGTTTCACTTTAAATTTTCAACTTCTTATAACTTTCTACCTCAATCGCATATCACTGTCGTCTAAAGGTAGCAGAGTATATTCTTAATTGGTGAATTTAAAAATCTGTTTCGTTTGATTTTTGGATGTGGTATGGGTTTTGGTGTTCTTTATTGGTAAATTTAACAAGTAAGTTTTTCAACTTTTGTTTCTAATGATATTAGCAATTTAATTAGATGAATTTAAATAAATTAGTTACCCTATACATATTTGTTTTGCATGTTTCACAGCTGTCGAATATTTTTGCACATTCATAATCAATATCCCTCGTAACTTGGTACATTTTATTTGAAACAATTTTTTGCACACGTTTATATTTAGTAGCTAAAAAATATAATACCCATGAAGAAAGTCGTTATCCGATAAGTTTTTTGTATTCTCTAGCGTCAGTGCTATTCTCGTCCTCAGATTTTGATAGCTTTAAACCAGAATCCATAGGCATGTGACATGAGTTACACTCGTCCATCTTAGCTTCTTCTAAGATTTTCTTTGCATATCTTTCTTGTTTGAGAACTATATGCTCCTTTTCTTGAATTACTTATATCCCGAGATAATAAGTAAGCTTTCCAAGATCACTCATCCCAAACTTTCCGGACATGCTTTCTTTGAATTCTAAGATGAGTTCCAAGCTGGAACTTGTGACCAAAAGGTCATCTACACAAAATGCTACGAAGAGGAGTTGGTCCTTCACTTTTGTTCGATATAGCGATTACCCTTTTGTACACTTCTCGAAGTGTAATTATCTAAGGATCTTATTCAACTTATTGTTCCAAGCCCTAGGAGCTTGCTTTAATCCATATAAAGCCTTACTTAGTTTGTAGACTTCGTGTTCGTTACACTTTGAGATAAATCTTTCCGGTTGAGCTACATAGACTTCTTCTTTTAGCTCACCATGTAAGAATGCAGTCTTCACATCTAAGTGATGTAACTCCCACCCATGTGACGCTGCAAAAGCTATTATGAAATGTATTGTCTCTATTCTAGCAACTGAAGCAAACACCTTTTCGTAATTTATCTCATGCTTTTGAACATAACCTTTGGCTACTAACCTTGCTTTATGTTTGTTTAAATAAATTAGTTACCCTATACATATTTGTTTTGCATGTTTCACAGCTGTCGAATATTTTTGCACATTCATAATCAATATCCCTCATAACTTGGTACATTTTATTTGAAACAATTTTTTTCAGACCTTTATATTTAGTAGCTAAAAAATATAATACCCATGAAGAAAGTCGTTAATTAATACTCCCAAACCAACCTTCAATTCCGATGAATCATCAAAATACAGTGGTACATCTTGTTCAGACAGATAATTCAGAACAGCATACTTGTTGATAATATCTACTTTGAGAACAATCAGATGGTAAGGATTTTTCAAATGGCCCCTAGCCTCCATTGCTAAATAATATCACTCAAAGCCTTATTAACTCTCTAGTATCTACCATAGCAATTATATAATATTGAAATATCAAAAGGTGAAGGAAAAAAAAGCTAAGGTGAGAAATGTTTAGATAGTAATGTGTAAAGTGCACTTTAAGTGGACTATAAATTAAGAGTAACAAGTTTTATTGAAAAATAAAATTGTCTTTCAATGTGTTTAGTCTTAAGAAATTGGATCTTATAACCAAAGACCTTCCTAGGTAGAAGCCGAAAAGAACAATTTTGTTCTAGACATCCCCGAATAGACTTGAATTTTGCAACCACAATCTCAATATTCACTGATATTCTACTGTAGATATTGTATAATAAAATATTGATTTAGATTGTAAAGTAGTTGTATGCATGCAACAGTGAAGCATATGCTATTGTCTTACAGTAATATATTTAGCTGACATTTTGAAGACTCTTAGTTAAATATTTGAATCCTGATTCGAAGAAAGAAAAGAATGGCTAGGAACTAATTTAAACCGTTTAATAAGGAATCTGCATGGTTGGATGGAACCACTTCCTTTGACCCAACATGAACGTCTCACACTGAGACACACTCCATAAAGTTAAAGTTGAAACTCCAACTTATTATTTTATTCAAACTATATGTTTATTATTTTTTAATTTCTTGAGTTTAGACCAACCCAATGGTGGAAAATGATAATCAAGCATACTAATGGATCTTCATTAATCAATTATTTTCCAACTCTTTTTTTATCCTTATTTTGACCATACATTTTATGTTTCTCTTTTTGATTGGTAATCATTTTTCACCATTTGCAATTTTATTATAATTATACTGAATATGGTATTGATACTACACATATGCTTCAAAACTGAATACTACTTTCCGAGAAAATAGGTTCATCTTATAATTTAATTACAATTTGACAAGAGGAAATATGAACTATAAATTATTGACAACAAAAACTAGGAACAAATTTTATTGATATAAAATAATGTTCTTAAAATTGGATCACAAACAACACATCACCTGAAACAGTTTGGAGTAGGGTACACAAAATTTTAGACTTGTCAGACTTAGAGATATTGTGTGGAAAAAAACAGAACAATATGGTGTAGATTAAATCGTAGTTCAGATTTTTGTAAGACACAAAGATTTAGCATTGATTGCGAATTTGTATTCAACACAATTTTCAATATAACCTGCTGTCAAACTTGTATGTATTAAATTCATTTTTTATATATTTGCTCTTACATTGATGTTTGAGGGTTTTGGGATTGAATAAATATGTAGAGGGTCTTTTAACTTATATGATATTAACGTTATGAATATATACAACGAAATTATCAATTTATAAATATGGAATGATTGGAATCATAGGACAAGTGCAGTTAGTGGAATATATGGAAGAGACAGAAAAAAAAATTAAACATAACTTATGTAGAAAAAAAATCTAAACTATTTCGCAACTTTTGTAATGTAATTTTTAAAAATTACTGTAGAAAATTTTGATAGGAGTAAAAGTATATCAAATTTTGTATTAGATATGGTTGGTATTGAAGATATATGAGTTAAAGTTTAAATTTATTATACTTTTCGATATATTCATAATTAATTTTCATATAAGTGGTTTTAAAATGTAAGTTTTACAGCAAATGACTCTTAGCTTAGTGGCTGGCGGTAAGTCCACTTAAGGCAGCTCATTTGCACAACCAGGGATTGAGTCTTCCCGTCTACATTATATAGGAATTTGGCTACTGGATCGGCCAGTTGTGGTCCAATTAATATGCCGTTGACCAAAACAAATGTAAGTTTTACAAATTCAAAACTATTGTACTAGCAAATGGCTCTTAACCTAGTGGCAGGTGGTAAGTCCACATAAGCCAGCTCATTTGCATAACGAGGGATCGAGTCCCCCCGCCTACATTATGTATGAATTTGGCTATTAGGCCGGCCAATTGTGACCCAATATAATTTGTCGTTGACAAAAAAAAAAAAAAACTATTGTACTAAAAATATTCCCATTTAATAATATAGATATCAATTAATATTGTCAAATCCTTGTTACATAGAAATCTTTTCAAAATTAGGATTTCGTAAATAAATAAATATTTCATAATATAAATATATAGGGCATAATCTTCTATTATAATTAGAATTAAAGATGATAAAAACTTCTATTGAAGATTAATATCGAGAATTATTTTCAATTAGGAATATAAACATTTGCAGTTTTTCATTATGTTTTCTTGGTTGTATCCTTTTCAAATATATAATTATTTTCTGCTAAATGTCACAATTGCAATGAACATTACAAGACATTCAGTTTTCAATCAATTAACATAACAAAAAGATATTCAGGTTTTTCATTTTTCAGAAGATATTCAGATATACAATTATTTATTTGCTTAGAATATATAACTAAATTTATGTGACGGTCAATAAATAGTTGGTTTAATTGGTTGTTCCGGATTTAAGTAGACATGAGATAATGAGTTCAAATCTCATTTTACTTCGTTTAGAGAACTTTAACTATTGATCGAATTTTGTTGTCGATCCAATAATTATTTTTTAATAAAAAAAATCATTTCAATTCTATCTGAAATCTTAAACATTTATTCCTAGTTAGTTTTTAAATATCAAATAATTATCAAAGCCTTTTACAAGAAGAGCAATATGTAAGAACCTATATTTTATTCTTAAAAATAAAGGAAATATTTGAATACGGAAAACACATAAAATTAATAATTTTTCAAATACACATCATATTTTAAAATAAAAATCAAATTTTGAATATAAAATATTATATATAAATATGTTATTAAATATGCATATATTTACGTATAAAATTATAAAATATACGAAAACTAAATATATAACGTCAAAAAATTTAGGAAAAAAAGTTCATAGGATATAAGGTCATAAATCAATATTATAAATATTATTTATATATATAGACAAAATTAATGCACTGAATATACATATTTTACGTAATATGAATTGTTTTTAATATGTATGGCCGTTTACAATTTTTCGTACCATTATTTCTGTCTGTAACAATACCTATATTTATATATAATATGAATATATTCTATATATGTATAGTTTTTTATATGTTAAGTAACATATGTCCATTTGAAAATTTTTAAGTCTAACATACGTTGAAACAAAATCTAAACTTTTATGCAAACTTTTGAATTTATTTTACAAAATTTGTTGATAAAACAAAGTAGGAGTGAAAATAATTATTATAAATATAACAAATTATATTGGTTATTAAAAATTTGATCCGATATGCCTTAAAATTCAAATTTATTATATTTTTGATATATTTATAGTTAATTTTCATATAAAGGTTTTAAAATGTAAGTTTTCCAAACTCAAAATTATTGTACTAAAAATATTCCCTTTTATTAATATAGATATCAATTAATATTCACAAATCATTTTTACATTAAGAATCTTTTTGAAATTAGGATTTTGTAAATAAATAAATATTTATTAATAGAAATATATGGAAACTTATATTCTATTAGAATTCGAGATTTTAAAAAATTGTATTGAAGATTAATATCCAGAATTATTTTCAGTTATGAATATAAATATTTGTAGCTAAATATCATAATTGCAATGAAAATTACGTATCTCACTAACAAGATATTTGGTTTTATTAATCAATTAACAAAAAAAGATATAATTAGTTTTTCTTTTTGACAAGATATTTAGATATTCAGTTATTTATTTCTTTAGTATAACTAAATTTATGTGATGTGTTCAATTCTATCTGAAACCTTTATAATATATTCCTAGTTAGTTTCCAACTATCAAATAACTATCAAAGCCTTTTTATAAGAAGAGCAATACATAAGAATTTATATTTTTATTCTAAAAATAAAGGAATTATTTGAATATTTAGAACACATAAAATTAATAATTTTGTCAAATACACTTCATATTTTAAAATAAAAATCAAACTTTGAGATTAAAAAATATCATATATAAATATAAGTTACTGAATACGCATATATACATATAAAAATCAGTATATGTATAGAATATAATTCCCGTGCATAACATATAGAATCATTTAGTTTAAACAGTCTATATTTCCTAAATCATTCTTAAAATTCAAATTATAACATATATGAATTATAAATATATAAGGTCAAACAAATTAATAAAAACAGTTAATGGGATATACTAGATATCAGTTATTCAGTATTAGATTGAGTTGTTATTAAAGATTTGTTAGAGACTTTTTTGATATTTGAATAAGACATTATCATGGAATATACACGAAAATTTATATAAATGATTTATTGACTTCTATGTGAAACACTTTCCCCTTCCTCTTAGGATTTGGTTGTTGTAGTTCAAAATTTATTCCTATTCATCTTTTAACTATCAAAGCCCTTTATAAGAAGACGTTTACATTGTTGAAACAATATTTAGTAACTTGTGATATAGTTTTAGGGTTTAACAGATTATTGCATTAAGGATTTTGGTCTATGAGATGATGTTGTACAAATATTTGACAACATGGATCTTGAGACATTTTCCCGAATGAACCACTACACTTATCCAAAACTTGTGCGTGAGTTCTACATGCAAGTTACAAAACCCCAAAGGAAACACAACCAAAAGTATCATAAACTAAGATACTCAATTATTTATTTTTTCGATGATGTCAAAAAATAGGATTGAAAGAACAATAAAACTTTATCTAATATGTTAAAGTGGAAGACACTTTTATTGTGATCATGTTATAAACTTTAGGATATAAATTAACATAAAGTTTATATAAAAACTAACAAAAATTTATCGGTACAAATTTGGTTCTTGATTCGCTTCTGGTTCGGGTTTGGATTCAGTTTTCTGGGTACATAGATCTAGGATCTATTTCTAGTATTTTGTCAGGTTTGGTTCAAAAATTTGATATTTTGGTTCTTTAGATTTAAGATTTATACGGGTAATTTTAGTTTTTAGAATATATTTTGGTTCGTTATAGATCGAGTTCGGATTCAAATATTTTTATATAAGAATTCTAAGACTATAAAAAAATTTAATAGAAAAACTAAAACTTGGTTTCACTTTGGGTTTGATTTTTTCACATACATAGATTAGGACTCATTAGCGTATTTTATCGGGTTCGTTTCAGATTCGCTTCTTCTAATTTCGGTTGATTTCAGCTCAGTTTTTCGTCCTCAAAAACAATATTCAAAATACGGATCTACAAACCAAATAAATAAAAGTTAAAAACAACAAGATCATATACTATAACATGGGTATAGTTCTAGTTAAAGTATAAAATGAATCAATGTGTACAAAAACAGAAGGTTCAAAAAAATGAATCAATGTTCACGAGATGCCTTTCTAAACTACAAGATATAAGTCACAGCAGAATTGTGATAACTCAAAATCTAAGATTTGAACTCACAACTTCATGTCTATATAAATCAGGTACAAACCAATTGACTATATGTTTCCCGGCTAAGAAAAAACGTTTAAAAAATAGAAGACTAACCTATGTCCTGTATAATAAAAGAGATTAAACTCTAATAAAACCTAATAATATAAAGAAAATCGAATAAAATATTAACAACCACGTAATATTCTTTCTTGTGATTTAGGTCTATATCATTCAGAAAATAAGAACTAAAATTCACCTAAAGATTTGTTTCTCTCTTATCTTAAATCATCTCCTCTTCCTATTAGGATTCGGCTTCTAAGGCCCCTTTATAAAGCTTTATGTTTAACAGGTTAATTTGGTTGTACGTAGGTGAAGAAGATGTTGCGAGACGCTTTATCGTTAACTCTTGGTGTTATTAGTGTTATCAGTTGGAGTGTGGCCGAGATACCGCAGATTCTGACTAACTACAAAGAGAAATCCATTGAAGGTCTCTCGATCACCTTCTTAACGACATGGATGATTGGTGATATCTTCAATGTTGTTGGTTGCTTAATGGAACCAGCTACTCTTCCAATTCAATTCTACACAGCTCTGTTGTATACTCTAGCTACAGCGGCTCTATATTTTCAAACGATATATTACGGTCATATCTATCCACGGTTGAGAGAGAGTAGAAACCATCAGACTACGGTTGATGTTGCAGAGCCTTTGCTTCAGGAGGAAGCCATACGTCCATCTTCCACCAAGTCTTTG
>JAKUCM010001158.1:0-25082 GCA_023374145.1 Lepidium sativum | reverse complement strand
TAGTGACCGCGACAAGGAAACTCTGACCTTACTTTTGAAGCCACACTATAGCTATAGTTACAGAGCATCTGATTCGAGCCATCATGCACCGTCCTAGGTAGTCTAAATGGTCGGCCAAATGGGCAATCCACCTAATCGCACTATGAACAGTATAAAGTATTCATATAATAAGTCGAAGTGATTTTAAGGCTTGATCCTATGTAGGTAGCTTGTTTTAAGTGAAACCTGTTATATATTAAATAAAATAAATTCATTAATACAAAAACCATAAGGCAAACGAAATCGCCAAAAGAGAAGTGCACAAAAAGACTACAACAAGAAAGTGAGTAAAAATTAATAGTGATTAACATAATTTCCAACTTAAAAAATAGCATAGAGACTAATAGTGATTAACAGAATCTCCAACTAAGTTTCATAGAAAGAGAGGAGAAATTTTCAACTAATGGACATGGCTCAAGACAACTCTCCTAGAAGGAAGCTGACAGCATACCCTAAAAAACTAAATGATGAGTTTTCAATAGATCAGAGCGGCACATCAGCTCTCTAAATCGAGCGATACGCCCTGGCAACCTCCAAAGGTTCCCCACTCGCGGGAAACTCAAACCCATCTAGAGGAGGATTAACCGCACTCAGTACGAGCACGCTTAGCACATGAAGAGAAGTCGGAGACAAAATCTCGACGCCCATAGGGTGGAGCGGACTCCCATGAGGTGAGTTGTGAGGAGAAGACACATGAAGCGATCGCGAGCGCACTTAGTACAGAGCTCCCGATGAAGCGTCAGGGTCCCTCAAGCGGTCTTCGAAGAAGAATCTACCATAAGAGCATTGTCAAATAAATGAAAGTAACGCTAAGCCAATTACCCATGACATAAAAAAATTGTTTGCAAAAGAACAGGATCAATAGAGGAAGGTCCAACTAGAGCATGAGCAACTGGAGAACTGATAGCAGGAAGCAGCGCGCTATGAGTAATTATCCTAATAGTCAACTAAAAACTTCTTCACTCGCGCCAAAGTAAAAAAATCTCACACACGATCACTCGCCTTAAACATCACAACAGTACGAAGCAGGTCCCAACCAAAGGAAAAACAAAACCATGAGATAAAAAAACAACAAGATAAAGATTACAAGACAAAAAGAAAGGAACATTTTCTTAACCAGAATTATCTCGTCATCTCCCTAAAAGAGATCAAGAGAAGAATCCCCAATGGTACTCGGAGAAACTTTTATGAATTTAAGAGAAGTTAATGAGAGAATTTGAGAAACCGAGAGATTCAGAGTAAAAGAAATCTGAGAGTTGAGTGAGTTTGAGAGTTTAGTGAGATTGAGAACAAGAGTACTCTCTTTCTTGTCCCACTAGGAGTTCCTATAGTGAAACAATTTACAAGAAGACAAAATAATCCCAAAGAGGAAAGATTCTTCTTGGATGGATCCTGAGGAGAAAGTGATGGGTCCTCGTGGCTACTTTCTTCATATGTGATTCTAAAGACTTTCTTTATTGACACATGTGACTAGTAAATATAATGGCTCTCTTGATATATAATGGCCCTCTTCATCATTTTATTCTTGGCCGTCGAATCGCTTCTCCGGACGCAACTACTCTCAGATAAAATCTTGAATTTAATACTCCCCTCAAACTTGAATCCACAAATGGGATATTAAGGACAAGGTTGAAAGTTGTAACTCCCACCTCATTAAAAACCTTAGTGGAAACCCAATTGAGACAAAACTAAACTAAGAGTAAAGGAGTATGGATCATGGTCACGACTTAGGTAGACCTATCAACCCAAACTTATAATACACAAACTCACACACCTTAGAGCTTGCGGCCTTGGTGAATATATCAACTAGGTTGTCCGAACTCCTTGTGTAATATGGTAAGATTACTCTTTGCTCCAACAATTATTGAACCTTGTGACAATCAACTTCAATGTTTTCTTATGAAACACCGAGTTTAAGACAATATGAATGGTGGCTTCGTTATCAAAATGCATTGTGATCCGCTCTTGAGTTTCAACTCCCAAATCCTTGAGCAAGGCCTCCAACCATATAAGTTCATATGTGAGCTTTCTCATTGCTCTTTACTCGGCTTCCACACTTGAACATGACACCACTTTTTGTTTCTTGCTTTTCCAAGTAACTAGGTTGCCTCCAAGGAATGTGAAATACCAGTGAGACTTGCGGTCTTGCCTATCTCTGACCCAATCCGCAATACAATAATCGACAAGGGTTGTATTCTCATTCTGACCCATCCATATACCTTGCTCTAAAGTCTCTTTGAGATACCTACAAATCTAATCCAACATTTCCCAATGACACTTCTTTTGCGCTTGCATATGTTAGCTTACTTGGTTCACCATAAAACACAAATCCGGTATTATTATTGTGAGATAGATCAATTTGCCAACCATTATGCGATATTGGCTCAAATCTTCAGATGGCTCATCATCTTTCTCCTCCTTGCATGTTGCTTTGTAGGCCTTCTCGAGAGGAGTCTTGGATATCCTTGGACCTACATCATACTCATGCAAAATATCAAGAGTATATTTCCTTTGAGATAAGAAGAATCCTTCTTTGGACCAACATACTTCAATCACAAGAAAATATTTCATTTCACCCATATCTTTAATATCAAAAATAGACATAAGATGTTATTTGATACCTTTGATACCTTATTTGTCACTCCCGGTGATGATAATATCATTAATATAAATGAGAATAACCACTATACTTTCCTTTCTTTGAAGACTAAAGAGGGTGTGATTCAACTTGTAATACCAAACTATTGGAGTTTGCTTGAGTCCATATATAGCTTTACGAAGCCTTAAAACATTATCATGGAGCCACGATGTGTTCCAAGTCTGGTGGTGGATGCATACAGACTTCATCTTCAAGCTCGCCTTGGAGGAATGAATAATTGACATCCATTTGCCACAAATCACAATCAAGGATAGTAGCTAAAAATAAAACAAGATGAAACCGTATGAAGTTTGACGACCAGAGCAAAAGTGTCATGGTAATCTTCTCCATATGTTTTGTGAAGCCTCTAGCCACAAGTTTAGACTTATGCCTCTTAATTTTACCATCACTATTGCACTTGATCGTGAAGATCCATCGAGATGTCACACCATTCTTTCCACAAGGTAGTTTGGCGTCGTCCCAAGTGTGGTTCCGGTCCATGGCACCATATTCATTACCAACTACTTCTCACCATAACTTGTGTTCCTTGGCTTCCTCATAAGTATTTGGAACAAAGTTCTGGTCAAGTTGAGTGATGAAGTCTTTATGAGCTTGGAGTACTTTCACTAGTGAGCATACAACTTCAGTTGGATGTGGTTTGACAAGGTTATTGTAGTTGACACTAAGGTTGGCGCTAAGGTTCCTTACCCTTTGACTCCGTCTTAGTTCTTATTTCTCATAAGCTTCTATAACTTCAAGTTGTTAGGGACCAATAAAATGCTTAATTCTTTGATTATGCATTAGATTAGGTGTTTCCATCACGTGAGTGTTGTCCGAACCATGCTTAACACTCTCTGGTTCATCCTCAACATCTTTCGAATCGTATCCTAGTACTTGCTCAGCCTAAGATGGAATTGTCTCTTCTTTTGATGCATTAGTATGGCTCTATATAACTCGTTCTTCATTTGGTGAGTCAGTCACTTGATGTTCACTAATGTCACTATTTTCTTCATGGCATGGCCGAGTGTCACTTGTGTTGCAATGAAGTCGCCAATGCCAAGTTTCTCAAAAATCATACAAAGCCTTTTTGCTCTATCCGACGTGTTGTGAGTGAGGTCTTGAAAGTCGTGCCAATCTTGAAACTGTAACCTTCCTTGTGTCTGTATGTAGCATTTGTATCTTTTTGAGTAATTGAGTACCCAATATACATTCCTTTAACACTCTTAGCATCAAGTTTGTTTTTGATGTCCCCTAGTACAAGAACAAATCATACACATCTGTTGGTCAATAGAATGTTTGGTGTTGGTTAATACCTCGAAAGGAAACACATCGTATAGCATTCTAGTTGGGATTCAGCTAATGAGGTAACATGCCGAGACCACTACATCCCTCCAAAATCTCTTTGGTACATTGTTGTTAAACATAATGGACCGAGCTACTTGTATAAGGTGTATATTCTTTCGTTCTGCCACTTTATATTATTGAGGAGTGTATGGAAATGTTTTTTGATGAATGATTCTTTGTTTGGCAAGGAATGATTTAAATGCATGGCTTGTGTATTTTCCGCTATTTTCCGTCCTTAAAATTTTAATGTTCGCACTATATTGATTGAAAACATAAGTTTGAAAGCTAGTGAATTCTTCAATAACACAATCTTTACTTGGTAACAAAATGAGCCAAGTAAAATTCAATTCTCATCAATAAACGTGACATAGTATTTATGTTTTCCTCTAGATTCACAAGGATGAGACCATACATCATACTGAACAAGATCAAAACAATTCTCATAAATAGTTGAAGACTTAAGAAACAACGATTTACAATGTTTCCCAAGTATGCAAGGTTCACAAGTTTCATTCTTAAAAGAAATATTAGGAAACAACAAGTTTAAGGCACGTTAGTCTGGATGTCCCAAATGAGCATGCCATAACACATCATCATTCAAACTACTACTACAAGCAAGAGTACCACATAAACATGAATTAAAAGATATATTTGGATTATTCTTGGTTTCCTCTAGCAAGTATGTTCTATCCTTGCTAACTCCACTTCCAAGAACCTTTCTGCTCTTAATACCCTAAAAATAAACCGAGTTAGGGTTGAATATGGCTTTGCAATTTAGATCAAACACAGGTTTATAAACACTTAACAAATTTGGTTTGAACATTTGGATTTCTTATGAAATATCTTAAGATCACTATACCCTTAATAGGAACTTCTTCCCATCTACAATGCTAACACAACCTAGAAGCGGTTTCAAGTTCTCAAGAAATTTAACATTGCTAAACCATATGATGTGTGCTCTAGAACCTATTACCAAAGGTTAAGCAATTTTTGATACATAAAAAGAGTTGTCGGATTCCTTTAGGGCATTGATGGACTTGATGAGCTCTTCAAGATCCATCTTTTCACAAAATCACCATGAGCCGCTACCATTGCATTTCCCATAGCCGCTTGAGAGGTGGAAGGACCATTACTTTGAGCTGCGGCTTCTTCACTTGCAAGGTTAGCTCTCGGCTTTTCCCATGGCTTGTTATGCTTGAGGTGTGGATGTAGTATCTAACAATGGTCTTTGGAGTGACCTTTCTTCTTGTAATGATCACAAGTTCACACCTTATTTTCCTCATGTTGATATGCGGCCTTATTGGCCATAGCTAGCTCACCCTTACCACCAATAAGGCTCTGAGATCCTTGTTCTCTTTGGATGGAGCCGCACACTTCTTCATGGATTGGGAGTTTGTCTTGCCTTAGAAGATGACGAATGAGGTCACCATACGCTGGATTGAGATTCAACATGAGCCCAAAGACCTTATCTTGTTCAAGCCGTTCACCAAGCACCGTCATGTCCATCGTTGGAGATCTCAACATCTCGAGCTCGGCCCAAAGAGACCTATACTTCCCAAACCATTGAGTGAACTCCATATCTTCTTGACTTAGGTTCTCGATGGCCTTCTTTACCTCATACACACAGCTAAGGTTTGAGTGGTTTCCATAAACCTTTTTGAGAGTGTCCCACAAGTGCTTGGCATTCTCACAATAAGAGTAAGCTTCATGGATGGCCGGATCTAGTGAGCTTTGGATAATGACAAGAGCCAGTTGATCATCTTTCTACCATTTGGCTTTTTTTTTCATTAACCACTACCATCACACTAGTGTCACCTTCCTTTTCCTTACCAACATCGGACCACCTTCTTTGGAGCTTTTCCTTCAAAATGAGCCCAAAGTCCTCGACTTGTCAACACGGTCTTCATGGTTCTAGAACATAGAAAGTAGTTTAAAGCCTTGAGGGTAACATGAACCAAAAAACTATTGGAGTTATCCATCAATAATCACAAAAATTACACAAGAACACTCTTTTACCTAATAAATAAAAGAAAATCTTCAAGAACAAAGAACAATAGCGAGCAAAAAAAGAGAAAGAAGGTAGAGAGTTCAGCAGAAATAAAGGGTCTCAAGAGACTTATTACTCTGCTACTATATGAATTTAAAAGAAGTAGATGAAATAATTAGAAGAACTGAGAGATTGAGAGTAAAAGAGATCTGAGAGTTGAGTAAGTTTGAGATTTTACAGATATTGAGAAGAAAAGTAGTCTCTTTCTTGATTAATAACAATAAACATTACAATCTATTTATACACACCTATGGATCTAGGGCTTCCTATAGTGTGACAATTTACAAGGAGACAAAATAATCCCATAAAGGGAAATATTTTCTTTTACAGATCTTGAGGAGATAATGATGGGTCCTCAACAACTACTCTTCACATGTGACTCCAAAGGTTTTCTTTATTCACACATGTGACTATTAAATCCAACAGATCTCTTTATATCCAACGGCCCTCTTCAACATTTAATTCTTGGTCTTCGAATTATTCTTACCGAGCGAGTACAACCGGATCGCTCCATGTTGACGCGACTACTCTCGGATACAATCTTGAGTTTAACAACTTTAATGAAAAAAATAGAGGTGGCGCTAGTCTGGATTTTTTTGATGAAGACCCTTAATAACTCTCAGATCGGTTTTCCTATTCAATAAATAGAGAAATCCGTGCGAACACTTGATGGTATAAAGTGGAGAAAAAGAATTGTCGTGGAAGCATTACAGATAGTAAAATCGTTCCTGGAATCGCTCATAAAAATCAGACCTATAAAGCAAATACTGGAAACACACGAGAGAACAAAAGGAAGAAGGAAAATATTACCAGAGGATGATTCCAATGCGATTGCAATCATAGAAAAATAATAAAATCATGAATTCGTGTAAAAAAAAATTCCAATACATAAGCATATCCGGGCACGAAAATCCAAAAAGTAGTAGAAGAAAATGTACAAAATGGAAAAAAAGTACAAACTCCTAGTCAACTCTACGGCAAACCAGAGAGTCTGAGCCATAACCGGAATCAGGGTCTAAAGTAGTAGGAGAAAAGGTACAGAATGGAAAACAAACAAAAAAAAAAGAAAAAGTACAAACTCCTAGTCAACTCTACGGCAAACCAAAGAGTCTGAGCCATAATCGGAATCGTGGTCTAAAGTCGAAGGCTCAGACCTCGGCAGACTCTTCGGAGGAGCTTCAACGCCCAAATATCAGATTTCCAGTTCGGGACCCCTCACCGACATAAAGGATGCTTAAGCAACCACTCCTTATTGCCTTATCTCATCCAGGTCCTCTTACACGATATCATGGCCACAACAATGAATAATGGTCTCCAATTGCAAGGGCGTTAGCATACTCAAACTCCTCAACCTTCCTATCAAATATTTCTTTCGCCTTCTCCATAGCTCCCTAATATTGCTTCATAACCTGCGCTCGAGCCACACTTAAAACCCTCTCGATTTCTTCCTCCTTGGAAGCAACCATTATCCGCTTTGTTTCTCCTCACGGTGCCCCAGATTAGAATAGGTCCTCTTAGAAGAAGGCTCCCCGGAGGGATCAATGTCCCCCTTAGAACGACGAGAATCATGGGCCATCTTTGAGCCTGAAAGACGACCATGTCTAGAGCGAAGAGTGGGAAGAACGTTAGGAAGTAGCAAGATAATTAGCACGGATGTTCGAGAAAACATAAGTACGGGAGATTCAAGAAGAATCACTACCCATAACTAGTTGGTCCTCTGTGACAGTCTGAACTAGCCGGAGAACGAAAAGGGGACTGAGAAGAATCGCTAGCCATAAGGGCTAATGCTGAAGGACGAAGATCGCGACAAATTCTTTCAACAAAGAAGGAATTCAAAGAGCAATCGTCCTTCCTAAGCTCAGAAATAATCTTCATGCTCTGGACAAAATAGAGCTCCAAGTTAGCTGCAAAACACAAACAGTAGTTAGCTAAAAAACCATACAAAATTAAAAAAAGAGAAAAACATCAAAATGAGACTATCCAAGAGTGGTGGGAGATTTGAGGAAGCGCATAAATAAGGGTAAGAATCACCCTGACGCTTGCACATGATAACATGGCAAAAAGGAATCAACACAACACCCCTGTCCTTTACAAGGGTAAAGAAAACCAACACCTGACAAATCTCCCACAAGAGAAGAAGAATATACTCAGAGATCAGGAAAGATAACCCACAATGATCAAAATAGTCCGTGGAAGCCCATACATACATATCTGGTTCATATTCCAAAAGAGAGCCTAAGAGGTCAACATCGGAAGACATACCATGAGGAGTTTTGAAATAATCCAAATTATAAGGAGACATTCTCTAGTCTTATATTTGGGAAATAGCAAAGGACAGTGGAAGAAGAATCGGAAGACATCTTTAGAAATTGAGCAAATTCAAAGAGATTGCAAGGAATGGAAAATGGCAGAGAGAAAATTCACAGAGAAAAGTGGAGAAGAATAAGAATAATCACCTATAAGAAGCGACAAAAGTTAAAGTGTGGAGGGAACCACTAACCCAGCCAACACAAAATCCAGGAGGGAACCACTAACCCACACGCTTTATATGGACGTGTGATCATCGACAACCATCGATTCAATCACATAGCAAAAGTCGACCATCAAAAAAGTAAGAGGAAAAACCCTAATCTCGAGACAAGGAAATCAAGAAAAAATAAATCGAATTGCTTTGTTAGAGCATGATTATAGGTGATCTCTTAATAAGAGATATAAGTAATAAAAATTTATTAAATTAGGAAAAAGTAGAGTTAAAAGATGTATTTTTGTTTTGCATTGGAAAGTGTGATTAATGGTAGTTTCTTAAAGTGGGTTTCTTAAAAAAAAAAATTAAAATATTTTGTAGATAAATTAAGTAATATTGGAAATTAAGAATTATAAAACATACTTGAAGAAAAAAAAATCATGTGTCCACATCTTCATTCATCACCTGAACAACCAAAAGCAACACAAAGAAGTCAAGTCTTAAAGCAAAATCTCTTATTTGGAATATAAAGAACATAACGACGTTTGATGATCATCAGAAGTGTTTTGAGTTGATTCTCTGTTTTTTTCATGCATTCAATTTTGGTTTTTGATATCAGTATGTAACACACAATTTTACAGATACATAATACATATATTTTTGCTACTCTGAGAGATCGCACCATTCACAGGTTTAATGGAAAAACATTTGCCCAATGTATATAAATCACAACTCCAATTGGTGATGATCTGTTTGTGTTACAGTCTTATGTTTCAATAGCTAACCACTTAAAACTGACTACAGAAGAGCATTCAAAAGAAGCTTAACTGTAAGAAAGAAGATCAATCATTGCCAAGTGTTTGTTTCAGATCTTCATCGACATCAAAAGCTTTGCGAGCTTGTTTCAGCTCTTCTTGCATTGCCAAGAGTTCTCTACAACGGTTTAATTTTGGCATATCCTGCATAAACCCGAATCAAAGACAACACAATCATATTAATACAGAACACACCACTGTAGCAAGTCTCAGTCTCTGATCGTGATCTACAAATAGATTATTGTACCTTGCGGATTAGATACAAAAAGTCATCAACTAATAGTCTTCCTCGCTTTGAGCCAATCTCTTGAGCCATATGTGTCTGATATCAAGTCAAGTTAGCTATTGCTCTCAACTTGTGAAGTAAAACATGATTCATTGCACACACAAAAAAGAGATGCTCAGTACCAAATCTGTGACGTATTCCACAACAATGTCTTCTACAAGCGCCACAGACTCTGGAAGCGGCTAAAGACAAGAGATAGCAAATAATTTGTTCTTTAGTTTCACAGTACAAAACTAAACGTCTCTAACTGGTTCATATCGCAATCAATCAGTGAAGATAAAAGCTTACGTTTTGCTCATCGCCAAATCCATACATCATATGCTGCACTGCAAATCATCAAAACAAAAGATCATTGTTTGTTAACAGAAACACAAAATGAAGAATTCTGTATCTAGCAAGAGATTATAAGCAAATACACATTACATTCTTTCTGAAAGAGCGTTTTACGCTTTTCCTGCGGCTGAGAAGTTCCCGCAGCTTTCGATTTAGACGATGAAGCCGCCGTTGCTGGTGTGTTACTACTCATGGTCTTCTTCCGATTAACAAAAACCCTAATCCTTGAGACGAATATAACAGACTGTTATCAAAACATCGAATTCAGAAAATCGAACTGAGTTAGAATACTACTAACTCTAGGGTTTAAGAGAAATTTTGGGAAAAGAGCTCAAATTCAACTATAAGAAGAATGCTGGAGCCCAAAATTGAAAGCAGAGAGCTCACCGGATATGAATCTACGGGAGTAGCTCCGGCGTGTAGAGGTGGTCGTTACAAAATCGACGACGATGATGAATCGGGACGAAGAAAAGGTAGAGACTTTGGTGATTTCTACTATAAGAACAATACAATCACTGAACACCGTTAGATTAGATTCAACATTCTGGAAACCGACGGCTGTGATTCGACCGACACGTTACCCAAATAGTTTCTTAAATAAGAAACTGATCTAGGCCTTTTTATATTTTTTCATTTTTTTATTATGGGTTTCTCACAAGAAACTCATTTAGAACCCACCTATTATTCTCTCACATTTGAATAGGAAAGTTACTTTTGATTGATGGGCCCAAATTGCTTAGACCCAATAAAAAAATATTTGATATAGAAAAATTGTGAACATAAATCATCGCCAGCAAACTCACCAGTGAGAGAAAGGTTGTCATTCTGGAACAAAGAATCATCATGCTGACCGATTATAGAAATACGATCATAGCAATTCAAGGCGATTGATTGATGTAATAAAGAGGATTACTACGCCTCCTAATCCTGCATGGACGAAGAAAACAAAATATTTCCTTAGTAAAATGGGAGGAAATCATCTAAAAAACACGAATGTCGAGTCCCAACCCAAGTAATCTCACCTACAATCACTAAAGAACAAATTAGTTCGACTCCAAAAGAGAGAGAAATCATTTCGGTTCATAGCTGATAATCATACCATTCTTTGTATTTATCGAATAAATCCAATTAAAACTATCTGATTCTCAATTATTTTTTTCCGCATAAACAGCGTACAACAGGTCATAAAGAGAATCACAACGTTGAATCATTTTATTTTTAGATTATCTCACAAATACCTTTGATTCTAAAATTTGCTAAAGGGAAACAAATGGAAAAACGTATGGTAGGAAGTATTAGATTAACTCAAAGCCTACCTCCCTAACCGTTACATCTTGGCAAAACAAGGAAACAAAGAAACTCATTACCTATACATTGCAATATTCGAAGCTGCCACCAGCAAAGTACCAATTCAAGAAGAGCACAAACAGCAGAAATCGATTCACTACATAAGCAAATCATTTGCGAAAACGGATGCCATTGGTGTTGGTGTTAGTATTGGTAGTGCTAAACCTCCACACTAGTTCCAGTCCCACATTATATATGTCATAACGGTATACCCCATGCGAATGATCCTACATAATCCCCAATCATTCAAGACCTTTTGCAAAATGTGCAATCGAGTTTAGCGTCATAACATCAAATTTAAGGTAAGAAGAGCAGTCAAATCTCATATCCTAACGAATTTTATGGCTGAATTGACGTAGTCCAAAGATGATCAAATAATCATGTTCATGCCATGGAAACTACACACTGATAGAGCATTATCAAAAACGTGATCCGAAATCAGATCCTCCTAAGGCAAGCCCCTTACTAGGAGCACTGTCAAAAATACAACAACTAGTTCAAACCCGTTTCATGGGAAGAGAAGAGCACATAGACTAATTTCTAACCGCAAAATGTTGAAGCGCGCTCGTATAAGGTGAAGCAGAAGAAGAGCCCATGTTATCCCACACACATGAAAAGCGAGGCATATTGAAGAAGTGATTGGAACTAAGCTTCCAGCGATGCAACGGATTACGATTGACAGTTTCAAAGGAAGAAGCTATTACACTCACACAATGAGAAAAAATAGATAAAAAATATGATAATAATAAAGCGATAAATTACTAACCTGAACCAGTTTGGAGGAGAGCGAGAGCAATAAAGGAAGGAGTGACGGAATGACGGTAACAGGAACATGTGCCGCTGGAGTCCTCGCACGACATATGCTGAGATAATGGTCCCAATTATTCACTAAGCACCCTTTTACGCAATGCGGTACTCGCGCAAAAAACCGCTTTTCTTGAACACTGTGAGCAAACAAATAACACGGTTTAAAAGCAGTATTGTTCCACTGCCTAAAAAGATCACTAGGAGCAGAATTGTTGCTAGAGTTTGAAATAACTTTGAAGAATAAATAGCAATGCTTCAAATCAAGATTTCTCTCATGAAGGCCCTTAATGACTTTTACCTCCTTGTTTGACAAAAAAAAGAAATGAGACAAGGGAGATAATATGATCGGAAGTAAAAACAACCCCTTCCTCCACAACACAGACAAACAAATCCAAGACAATCCGAACAAAAGAAGGACAAAGCTGGGATAAAGAAAAACCTAGTTTAGCCAAAAATATAATAAAAGCGAGTGAAAGATAGTGTAGACGTAATTCTTTGTGGCCATCGATCTAAAGATTTGTTTGTAAATGGAGACCGCCTATCTCCTTTACACCTTTCTGGAGCCCCACTTTTTTGGAAGACTTCTTACGCGAAAAAGAACAGTTAGATTGTCTAGAAGTAGTAGCCTCCTCAGCCATCCGAGTACTACAACAGTGAGAATCAAAGGCGTCTCTAAGAGCGTTGAAAAATAAATCTTAAGGAAGAGGGGACATATATGACTCCTCAAAAGATGAAAGACACCCTAAAATAGTGGAATCACTCTTCTAGGAATAGAGAACAAGGGAAAACCATTGGAAGTCAAATGAGTTTCTTAACAATTTAATAATACTATTTAAATGAAAATTTAAAGTTTAATATGTTTAATAAATTTTGAACCAATTAAAAGTTGAAGAACCCTATCTTTAAGGTTCTTAGAGCATCAACAACAATGGAGATCCTAACTAGAGGTTCTTCATACTAAAATAATATTAATTTTACCAAAATTTAGTTATTTATTTATTTATTTTTTATGAAAAAGAAATTCTTCAATCATATTATGCCAAATGGCTTTTGAGGTTCTTAAAAATTAAGAATGGATCTCTTAAATCTCTTAATTAAGAAACCCTTATCTTTCTCTTTCATACACTTTTTAGTATTTTAATAATTTTTAATGTGGGTATCTTAAAAAGGATACCCCATTGAATATGGTCTTAAAACTCTTAAATAAGAACCTCATATTATTCTCTTTCATACTTTTCTATTACTTTAATATTTAATAATCTTAAGAAACTTCTTAAGAGACCACAATTGGAGGTGGTCTAAGTACGAAGAAAAGGGAATCCCTTGAAAGAAGTCGCCAATGTCAAATCAATGAAACGTATAAGCAAATAGTGGGAGCGAGAAGTAAGGAAGATAATCTCGACAATTGAACCAATGTTCATCTCAAGGGACATCTGCAGCGACATCACTGTTCTCGCCGAAGCGAGGACATGAAAATGACCATAAGAATAAAGGATAATAAAGAAGAAGGCCCATTAAAAAGGCCAACAAAAAATAGTCTATAAAGAAAAAGGGCCTGCAAAGAAGAGGCCGAACTAAAAGTAAGCAAGGAGCAAAAGACATGAATTATGGATAGTCAAAAACAGGCTAATCTTGCGTCTAACTACTTAGTGTATGTACAAAAATTATAGCGATTCATTTAAAAGAAACATAAAATTCATTTCAAGTGAACAAAAAAAAACAAAAGCAACAAAGTACAAATCAAAAACCCCTTATGGTATACAAAGTAGAAAAACATTAAGTTTAAACTAAGCAAAAACAAACCAAAAGAATAAGCCCCTAGCTTATATATCGAGAGAAACTAGGAGTGGAGCAGGAACCAGACCCTTCGCCGGACTCTTGTTTCAAATTAGTAACAATAAAGTGTAACCTCGCTTCCTGCAGATTCTCCTGCTGGTTCCAGATTGAGTCAAGGGATATGCGAAAATCTATCGAGGGAGTTGGAATCTCGAGGAAAAGTTGGGAGAAAACTGAAAGTTGAGAAAAATAGCCAGATTCGATTAGGAAACGTTCCAACAGTATTAGTCGTCTTCGGACTAGAACGTAGAAAGTTCAGGATGGACAAAATGATGTTCAGACAAAGGTACAAGATTTTCGGACAAGGGGCGGGTTCCGACACGATTGGTTGGTAGTCTGAGAATGACACTGTATATCCGGACGAAGGTATCCGTGAACTGACCAGACCGGTCGAAGAGCTGGAATTGACATACCATGTCGTGGTCCATGAGCTGGTATGGACAGACCATACCAACAAGGTTTGTTTTAATTGACTGGTCCGACCCGGTACAAACCTAAGCGAATTAGGGTTATGGTTTCGTTGAAGAACTCTTATAAATAAGAGGATAAGACGTTATCAACGCATTATTGATCGAAAAATCATTAAGTAAAAGAACATGAAGTTTTGCTAAGGCGATCGTTCGTGAACAAGGATCAACCGTGATCAACCACATCAAGAGTTTTCAAAAAATGCTAAGGCAACGGTGAGTTTGTGAATGTAGGTCAAATTATTCTTGTGATTGACCATGAAATTGATAAAGTCTTACACAAATTAGGATTGATAGATTATACACCTGATCGACTGAGATTAATGTATTCATTCCAATTGTTCTAGGTTGATTAAGGTGAAATCCGTATAACCAAGCAACATATCAAGTCAAACTCTCTAAATATTGTTTTGATTTATTCTCTCACTTATTGATGTTGATTGTTTTGATTGTGTGTTATGTTCTAGTCTGGTGCGATGGGATGACCGAACCACTAAGCATCTTATGTGCTTATGCAATATGCGTGATTGCATGTAATGAGATACTTAATGACCGTGAAAATGGTAAGGGACGAGGGACTAACACATGACCAATTCAAGAGGAAATGAGGGATGGATTAAGATTGGGATAACTTTGGTTTAGTTTACTTTGTAATAGCTTATTAGAAAACGAGCATTGTACTAGAACCTCTTGCTTAAGTTTATGCATTTTTGGGCCTTACTAAAAAACTCTCTCTCGAGTTTTGACTAAGTAAAAAGGGAAACACAATCTGATTAAGGGTCTAGGCCGCCCTTGCCCAGACTTAACAAATTTGGACATAGGTCAGTCGAGTTAGCGTCTCACAAGTTGGTATAAGAGCAAGGTTGGTTCTCAGCCTGTCTGTTAATGCATATTCAGGGTTTGATGACTTTATCAATCCTTTCACACCAAGGTCCCGCAGTAAGTCTAATATATTTTTTTGTGGGTGTAAATCGAGCTAAGTTATTGTTAAGATTAACTTAGTAATCTGGTCACTGTAGATGGCTAAGAGTAACCATACTAGGAAAAGAATAAATGTTGAGAATGACGAGACTTCCCAAATTGCTGCGGCAAGAGCATAAAAAAATGATATCCATAGTGAGGAGAATAAGCCAAGTGCTGATGGGAGTCAAAATGGGGCAACCGAATTCTAGCATCTTCCTACTACGAGTTATGGCACCGAGAATCAAGTTGGATTGAATGCGGTGTTTGCAATGTTGATCCAAGTCTTGGAAAGACTACCCACTGTAGCGCCCGATGCAGTTTTGCCTCCGTAGGTGAATGTGGTACAAGTGGAGAACATGGTTAAAGGAGCCAAAGTTGTGGCTGCTCCATACAAATTTCTTCTCTTGTGCTGCCAAGCCTATCAAGGCATATGAATGGAGAAGTCTGCTGCAAAGGAACTTTAACTTTATTCCTTGCTGAAAGGGACTAAGCGTGACATTGCGACCCACTACTTGGAAGGGGATGCACATAGTTGGTGGCAAGGATTGTCGGGCGGAATGGTGAACCCAAAATGAAGTTGGGGAACCTTCTATGGAGAATTTTGAACAAAGTACTTTCCACCTAAAGTGTTTGACAGGCTAGAGGCATCTTTGCCAAGGATCTAAGTTTGTGAGAGAGTATTAGATTGAGTTTAATAGTCTCAAGATGTATGCAAGTAGGAAATGGATGAGGAAAAGATGCAAGTACTTTGTTTCATGTGCAAGGTTGCATCTGGAACTTCGCAATATTTGTGAAGTCTGTAACAATGACTCGGTTGTGGAGATTATAGACAAGGCATGCACATTTGGGAAGTGGGTTAAATTTAGCCAAGATAGTTGGTGAAAATAAAAGAGCTCCGACTGTAATGTAGGTTCAATAAGGGAGTGGATCCAGACCGAGGAACATGAGAGCTGAGGGGAATGCATCAGGTAAACCATCTGTTACCTATAGTGCATGTAAAATTTATGGAAGGATCACTCAGGAGAGTGTAGGGTTGTTTTCAAAGCGTTCTTCTGGTGCGGTGGTATAGACTACAAGATTCGAGACTGTCCAAAAGAAGACTTGAGGGGAAAGGATGTCAGACCCAATGGTCCCAAGGTGTGCTACAACTGTGGTGAAGTTGGGCATATCAAGGTGAATTGTCCTAAGTCGGTCTTGTACAGAGGGAAATGGTCGAGTGAGAGACTGTCACAAGCATCGCCAAAATGGCATGTAATGATGATGGGAGCATATTCGATGGTTGTGGATCTATTAGACCATAACTCTACCCGCCCAATCACTGACAACCCATGTACTATTTGGGTGCACCCTCGGATGGTTGGTACATGAATGTTTCAGAAAGATCCAGGGAAGGCATTGGAATGGTCTGAACCGCTAGCGGATAATCGATGGATTTCCTTGGGAATGTTCAGAACGTCCGTGTACTCATTGAGGGAGTAAGCATGCTAGCCGATCTTGTGAGCTGCCAAGTGAAATCTTATAAAGTGATCTTAGAAATGGACTAGTTCAAAAAGCATAAGGCACACTTAGAGTGTCATCATGATCGAGTGAAATTTGAGAATGGTGGGAAGACCCTGGTGTATTAGGCGATCCAACCCATGTCAGGGAGTTTGATCATCTCGTCTATCAAAATAGAACAGATGGTTGAGCAAGGATATGAGACATACTTGGCTACGATCACTATCTGAAAAGTGGGACCAGACACATAACTAAAGGACATTGTGATGGTGAATGAGTTCGAGAATGTGTTCGCAGCAGTGACAAGTTTACCACTAGCTCAGCCTAATCCATTCATGATCGAGTTAGAACCTGAATTAGTCCATTTGCTAAGGCACCTTACCGGATGGCTCCTGCCGAGATGGCTGAGCTAAAGAACCAACTTAGCGAATTCATGGATAAGAGTTTCATAAGACTGAGTACTTTATCATGGGGCGCACCGGTGCTATTCGTGAACAAAAACAAAACACAAACTAGCAATAGGATAATGGGAAGAAAACTCATCAATGAGAATGACAATCAAATCAATATGTAAAGACACTCATTAAGAAATGTCCTAAGGCAAACAATGATGGAACATCACACTCTCATGCAAATGAACCATATCTTAGACAATGAACCAAGCTAAACTCTCATTTTCCAATCGAAAGTCTAAGATGAATTAAAAACAAGCTCAATAAAACCAGTAGTCCCCAAAGCATCATCTCTAGAAGGCTATGGAAGAAAAGCAAAAAAGTATTTCGGGAATTTTGTTAAACAACTATCCGGGGATTAATTTCCTAGCATCATTCTTCATTTGATCAATGTGAATCAAGCACTAAGAACACTCTAAGTGAAGGAATCAATAGATCTATCAACCTAAACACAAGATTCAATCATTTAAGATCTACCTAACCATCAACCTATCACTTTACTACTCAATCATTCCCAATGAAGAACAAAATAAGTAAAATGATACAAGTAAAATTAAAAACATAATGAAATAAAAGAAAATAAAGCAATAAGAAAACTCAATAGATGGGTGAAGATGATCCTAAGATGATAGTCCCCTTGGCCAACAGTTCTCCCTCTGTCAAGAACAACACTAGGAACTTAAGGAAATCAAAATGTGAAACGAAATTAACATCACATGAAAGTGGATCTCTTGTTGATAGTATTTATATACTTAAAATTAGGGTAACAAGCTCAAACAAAACGAATTTGGGTCGACCCCAGACAAACTAGATCAAATATTGAAATTTGGCCAAGTATCCACGTGTTGGCTAGGGTCAAGGTTGTCTTGGTCGACCATATGGTTAATGATGAGCAACCTATGAAGGATAAATTGTGTGTTGTGACCCATCAACCTGAACTTGTCGAGCATATGGCTGATTCGAGTTAGCAGACAATTTGATACAGATCGAGAGGCCTCGACTATTTCTAGTAGGGTGGATGGTCGACGGTGAGTTTCCCATGATGGCTGGCATCCAATGACCCAGCATCAACCCGCCCAAGCCGAGGTTAAGGTCGATGGTCCTTGCACTCAAGAACTTCAATGTAACCTTCACGGCAGAATGACCACTGTTAAGTAAATTCATTGAATCTTTCTAACCGCTTGTCCAAATGCATGCAAATAACCACCAAATCCAAGCTGACTCTTGTGGCTATTTTGTGTCCGAATAACCACCAAATGCAAGCTAACCAACATCTTCAAATATGTAGTAGCAATTCTTCACCAAAGGCATTGTCTCAACCAAAGTGGTCAAGGTTTTCAACAACCAACTTTCCTTGTTTGTTTGATATATTTCACTTCATCTACTTGCTTGCCTATTCATCCAAGAGTCTCAAATCCTCCAAAGTTGAGCATGCCAACCGATCTTGTGATCTGCCAAGTGAAGTCTTATGACGTGATCTTGGGAATGAATTAGCTCGGAAGGTGGTCGAGTGAAGTTTGAGAATGGTGGGAATCAGTTGGTGTTTCAAGGAATCCGACCCACCTTAGAAAATCTAAACATTTTGGTTATCTAAGCATAATGGATGGTCGAACAAGGATGTGAAGCATACTTAGCTACAATCACAACTGCCGAAATAGGTATAGACACAGAACTTAAAGACATTCCGGTGGTGGATGAGTTCGAGAACATGTTTGCGGCAGTGAAGAGTTTACCACCATCTTGATCTGATCCTTTCACGATCGAGTTAGAACCTGAGACGTCTCCAATCTCTAAGGCATCTTATTGGTGGCGCCTGCAGAGTTGGCCGAGATAAAGAGACAGCTTAGTGAATTGACGGATAAGAGATTCACTCACTCAAGTAGTTCACCTTGGGGCGCACCAGTGCTCTTCGTCAAAAAGAAGGATGGTACTTTTAGGTTGTGCATTGATTGCCGCAGGTTGAATCGAGTAACGGTAAAGAACAGGTACCCTCTTCTGCAGATAGACAAGTTGTTGGACCAACTCAGAGGTGTTACTTGGTTCTCGAAGATTGATTTGGTTTCGAGTTATCATCAGATCCCAATTGCGGAGCCTGACGTTCGGGAAAACAGACTTCTGGACAAGGTATGGACACTTTGAGTTCGTGGTCATGCCATTTGTGTTGACTAATGCTCTAGCTGCCTTCATGAAATTGATGAACGACGTGTTCCGAGAATTCTTGTACGAATTCGTGATCATCTTCATAGATGACATTCTAGTGTACTCTAAGTCTCCGAAAGAGCATCAAGGTCACTTAAGGATGGTTTTGGGAAAATTAAGGGAACAAAAGTTGTTCGGGAAGCTAAGTAAGTGCATCTTTTAGCAAACGAAAATTAGATTCTTGTGTCATGTGGTCTCGGATAAGGGAGTGTCTGTGGACCCAAAAAAGATCAAGGCAATTTCAGGATGGCCTACACCCTTGAACGCATCTGAGGTAAGGAGTTTCCTTGGGTTAGCTGGGTATTACCGATGTTTTGTTAAGGGCTTTGCAAGCATGGCATAGTCTATGACTTAGCTTATTGGGAAGGATGTCTCTTTCATATGGACTAATGAGTGTGAAAGGAGTTTCTCAAAGCTTAAGGACATGCTAACACGAGTACTCCAGTTTTGGTCTTTCCAGAACCGAGTGAGCCTTATGTGGTGTATACGGACGCATCACGGATGGGTTTGGGTTGTGTATTAATGCAACACGAGAAGGTGATTGCTTATGCATCACAACAGTTAAGGAAGCATGAAGTGAATTACCCCACTCATGATCTCAAATTGGCTGCAGTGGTATTTGCCTTGAAGATATGGTGATCCTACCTTTAAGGTGGGAAGGTCCAAGTATTCACGGACCATAAGAGTTTGAAGTACATCTTCACTCAACCGGATTTGAACTTAAGGCAACGTTGATGGATGGAAATTAGAGTGAACTATGACCTGGACATAGATTACCATCCTAGCAAAGCAAACTTAAGTGCGGATGCTCTAAGTCGGAAAAAGGTAGACGTGGATTCAAAGAAAGAGATGGAATGGCTGATTAACATGGTTGGGACATTGAGTCTATTAGACTTAATGGTTGAAGAAGAACCCTTGGGCTTGGGCGCAACAAACCAAGCAGATTTATTGAGTCGAGTACGGACTGCTCAAGAAAATGATGAGAATTCGAATAAGGTAGCAAAGAACGATAATATTGAATACCAGATTTCAAAAAAGAGAACGATTCTGGTTCATGACCGAATGTGTGTTCTAAACGATCAGGGATTACCGAAAGAGATCCTTAAAGAAGCACATCAGTCTAAGTTGGCGATCCATCCCGTATCGACCAATATGTATCGAGATCTAAAAATGTACTGTTATTGGAAGAGAATGAAACGGGACGTGGCTAAACGGGTTTCAAAATGCTCTACTTGCCAATTGGTGAAGGCAGAACACCAAGTTCCCAGTGGGTTACTGCAAAACCTACCGATCCCATAATGAAAATGGGACATGATAACGATGGACTTCATCACAGGACTGCCCATGTGTGATAAAAGGGATGCAATATGGGTAATAGTTGATCGACTGACCAGGTCGGCTCACTTTATTGCGGTTAATAAGACATATCGGGCTGAGAAGTTGGCCGAGATTTACTTAAGGGAGATAGTTCAGTTGTTTGGAGCACCAGCAAACATCGTATCCGATCGGGATGCTAAGTTCTGTTCAATGTTTTGAAAAGCTTTTCAGACGAGATTTAGAGTCCATACTAGTACAGCCTATCACCGGTAGACAGACGGTCGCAGAACGTACCAGCCAAACAGTCGAGGACTTGTTGCAGGCAAGTGTGTTGGACTGGGTTGGTAAGTGGGATGAGCACTTATCTTTGGCCAAGTTTGCGAATAATAATAGTTATCACGCAAGTATTGGAATGTCTCTATATGAGGTACTATACAGACGACCTTGTCGAACCCCTCTATGTTAGACTCATGTGGGGGAGAGAAGCATATATGGGCGAGATTTTATAGAGGAAACAACAGAGAAGTTGAGAATGCTCAAGCTCAACATGAAACAAGCCCAAGATAGAACAAAAAAGCTATACGGATAGGAGAAGAAAGAGCATGAGTTCGCAGTTGGTGACTTAGTCTATCTTAAGACGGTCACATATAAGGATAAAGAACGTACGGTGCGATCAACTAAGTTAACGCCAAGGTATACCGGGCCTTATAATATTCGAGAAAGGATTGGGAAATTAGCCTATAAGTTAGTATTGCACGTGGAACTGGATGTGTTTCACAACGTCTTCCATCTTTTGATGTTAAAGAAGTGCTTAGGCAATGGGGAACGAGTTGTGGTCGAACCCCCAAGGAACCTCAGCAAAAATCTGACTATTGAAGGAATTCCAGTCCGGATCTTAGATAAGAAGGTCAATGCAGACTAAAGGAAGAAAACCAGAATAGTACAAGTTGAATGAGATTGCGATGGGGAAGTTGAAGTTACATGGGAACCGGAAGTGAGAGTGAAAAAGATATTCCCTAAGTTATCCGAGAAACAGAAAGCTGGACCATCCCAAGTCTAGATTCGATGATGAATCCTTTGAAGTTGGGGAGACTTGTAACGCCCTCGTCCCACAGACTCTTCGGGTGATTTTAGATGGGTTTGAGGGAAGTGGAACTTGGGTTGGGAAAATCAGGTTGGAAACAGGGGGAAATTCGGACAAGACAGTGAAAAATCGGACAAGTCCATGACATTCGAAGAAGGGGAGTGATAGTGTCCGGATAAGGGAGTGGCAATGTTCGGACAAGAGAGTGACAATGTCCAAGAAAAGGAGTGATAGTGTTTGGACAAGAAGTGATAGTGTTCGGACATGTAGTAAGTTCGGACAATGAGTGATAGTGTTCGGACATGGAGTGAAGTGTCCGAACTGATGGAGTGATAGGGGTAGGGGTAGTCTGGGTCAGCTCAGGGAGTGAGTGTCTCGTGGGTTGGATTTGGTCCAACTTAGGTGGGCTTGTATTCAGCCAATCGATGATGAATTAAGGTTACGGTTTCTCACCCAAAACCCTATAAATAGAGGATAAAAGCTGCCACATCCACATTATTTTACGAAAAGCTCTAAGGAAAACGGGAAAGCTTTGCGAAGTGCTCTAAGGCAATTCTGATAGATTTCGAGAAAGAGAAATGACATGTCAAGAGTGTTTGAGACAGGACCCGAGTAACCTAACTAAATTAAATAATGTTTGGGTGAGCAGATACCAAATCTGCCTTGATATTCAATAACGTTTCAAGACACTCAGAATCAATAGTGAACTTCAACTCTTTGCTCGGCAGGCGAGTAAACGGCGTTGCACTCTTGGAGAAATCTTTAATGAGTCTCCTATAAAATCCAGCATGACTCAAGAAACTTTTGATGTCATTTACCATCTTAGGAGGCTGCAGCTGAACCATGGCCTTAATCTTGGGTTTATCAACCTCAATCCGTTTTTTGATATCTTGTGTCCCTATAAATTCCTTCTATGACCTTGAAATGACACTTCTCCTATTTATACATGAGATTTGTCTCCACACAACTGCTAAGTATCCTGCACAAATTCAACAAACAAGAGGAGAATGAATAGCCATTCATAGAGAAGTTGTCCATGAAGACTTCAACCATATATTCAATCTGATTTAGAAAAAAATAGGTGTCATGGCGTGTTGAAAGGTAGCAGGTGCATTGCACAAACCAAATGACATTCTTCTATGTGTAAATGTTCCATAAAGACAAATGAATTCTTGGTCATCAAGTGTATAAGGATTTGAAATAATGCATTATACCCATATAAGACACAATAATATGGATGATTAGCTAATTGTTGTACAATTTGATCAATGAAAGGAAGCGGGAAGTGATCTTTCCTAGATGCAGAATTCAATTTATGTATATAATACACATTTTATGGCCATTAATAGTTCGAGTGTGGAGCAATTCATTTTTATTATTCCTAACAACAATAATTCCTTTTTTTTAAGAACACAATAAAAGTGCAAAACCCACTTACTATTAGAGATTGAATAAATCATATCAGTATCTAACAACATCAGAATTTCCTTTTTCACGACATCCTTTAAATTAGAATTCAGCCTCCTTTGAGGCTTAAAACATGAATGTGATTCTTTTTCGAGATGAATCATATGAGTGCAAGGAATAGGTGATATGCCTATAATGTCAGCTAGAGAATATTCTTTAGCTTTTCTAAACTATTTCTGTTTAGTCAATAGGATGCTTAACTCATCATCATTCAAAACCTCATTAACAATCACATGACAAGTGGAATTAGGGCACAAAATAGTGTACCTTAGGCTTGTAGAAATTGGTTTCATTTCCACCTTGGGTGCCTTGAGCTTAGAATACTCGTCACTGTAAAAATTTAGACCCAATATGCGAAATGTGTATGAGAATCTTTAGGAACAAAAGAGAGAATTCAAACAAGAGAGTAGTTTTCCCATCATTTTTCATTAATTCATTTGCAAAAGAGGTTACAAGGATTTATAGGAATTACAAGAAAGAGACAAAGAGAAGGTGGTCCCAAAAGTGGTGTGGACCACTTTGGGACCACTTTTACAAGAAGACAAACAAGTGTGGACCACTTTTTGTCTTTTGTCCCAACGGTCAAGAAGTGTCCCTTTCTTGGATTGGGACCACTTCTTGACACTCTTTTCTCTCAGACGGCTCTATTTTGATTGAACCCAACGACTCTTTCCTTGACCCTAATTTTGCACCAATCTTTATTTTGTGACCCTAATTTTGCACTTTGTTTCCTTCGACCCTCTTTTTGCACAAAAGATTATTTGGTCAAGATAGACTTGACTAATACTCCCCCTAAAGCTAAGCATTAAGAAATAATGCTTAGCTTGGAAACCCGAATACCACACCTCATTAAAAACCTCAACAAGGAAAACCACTTGGGATAAAACCTTAGCCGAGGGAAAAAGAGTGTGCAACACTCGAGTTAGGAGACATGAAGTCAAGGGCGATCCAAGCTTACAAGACCAAGTTTACCATAGATGTGATTGCAAACCTTGGTACTTGCAGCTTTGGTGAAGATATCAGCCAATTGATCTTCACTTGGTGTGTAATATGGAAGAACAACTACGTCTTCCATGTGTTCTCGAACTTTGTGACAATATACTTTTACATGCTTCGTCCTTTCATGAAAGACGGGATTAGATGCTATGTGAATTGCAGCTTGGTTGTTACAGTGCATCGGAGTTGGTTCCTTTGCTTCTTAGCCTAAGTCTTTAAGGAGGGATCTCAGCCACACCAATTCATCGGTCAGCCTTCGCATAGCCCTATACTCCGCTTCGGCACTAGAGCATGCCACCACCTTTTGCTTCTTTGTCTTCCAAGTGACTAAGTTGCCTCCACCAAATATACAATACCTTGTGGTAGACTTCCTATCATTCCGATCTACAGTCCAATCCGCATCACAATACCCCACAATGTCCGAGCTTTCATTTCTTCCCATCCAAATTCCTTGATCCGAACTACCTTTGATATACTTGAGGATCCGTTCCACCATTGTCCAATGATATTTTGTCGGGGCTTGCATGTGTTGACTAACTTGATTTACTGCAAAACACAAGTCAGGCCGAGATATAGTAAGGTATATTAGCTTACCGATAAGTCGCTGATAGAGTTGTGCATCCTCAAATGCCTCATCAACCTTCTCCCCCTTTTGGTTGACCTTGTAGCTCTCCTCAAGAGGTG
>JAKUCM010001157.1:0-31469 GCA_023374145.1 Lepidium sativum | reverse complement strand
ATTGAACGTGGCATGTTAATCACCAAAGTAGTCTTGTCATATTCTATGTAAATATCAAAGTAAAATTATAATTGATCATAATTAAAGAGATGCTAAAATGACATTAAAATTCGAATGATCAATTGATTTATTATTTATATCCTTGGAGATCACCCAAAGGTGGATCATTGGATATATTTAATAATACGAAAAGAATTAGTCATTTCCATTATAGTCGATAGTATGTTTACCCAAAGGTAACATATCTATTTGATATATATGTGATTTGATTAATTATAAAAGAATTAAAAATCTAAAACTAACATCACTTAGAGTGCATGTATTTAAGTATTGCCCAAAGGCTACTAACACACTTTTTTTTTAAAGTCTTGTATAAAATTTAGGAATCTGTATAAAGGTCTCAAAGCACTAACGAGTAAGCATGTATAAATGATTGCAGCTCCATCTAATATGTATGCATCGGCTAACTCTGTCGTGAAATTCAATGGGCTGAATTATGAGGAGTGGTCCGAACAGATCCGGTTCACATTGGGTGTAATGTCTTTGGATCATGATATACTCACTGAAGAGGTACCTCCATTCATTACAATTGATTGCTCTGAAGTTGATAAGTCTCGCTATGAGACCTGGGAGCGATCTAACAGGCTGAGTTTGAACCTCATGAGATTGACGATGGCAGAAAGTATTAAGCCATATATGCCTAAGACTGAAAAAGCTAGGGAATTCGTAACAAAAATTAAGGAGTGTTCACAATCGGAATTGGCGAACAAGTCTATTGTAGGAAGTCTCATGAGTGAGCTAACTACGAAAAAGTTTGACTGGTCCCAGCCAATCCATGATCATATGACACACATGTCTAACTTGGCATCGAAGTTAACAGCCCTAGGAATGAAAGTTGATGAGCCCTTCTTGGTCCAGTTCGTTATGACTCTCTACCTCTTGAGTTTAGCCATTTCTAGGTGAATTATAACACCATTAAAGATAAATGGAACTATCAGGAATTGAAGGCTATGCTCGTTCAAGAGGAAGGGAGATTAAAGAAGCTGAACGACCAAGTTGCTCTTCTCGCAGGCTTTGGAAGTGCCAGCAGCAGCAGAAAGAAATCAAGTGTTAAGGAACAAAAAAAGGATAAAACTTTCATGAAACGACCCGAAAGTCAAATCCAAAAGGAAAGGAAAAGCTTTTTTTGCAAGAAAATGGGACACTTCAAGAAAGACTGTTCGAAGAGAAAGGCATGGTTTGATAAGAAAGGTACACAACATTTATATGTTTGTTCTGAATTGAACCTTATTGAAGTGCCTAAAAATACTTGGTGGTTAGATTCTGGTGCATCTACTCATGTTACTCATATTGAACAGGGATTCAGTTCGATCCAGCCCATAAGAGGACCTGAGCAGTACTTGTTCATGGGGAACCAGATGAAGGCACACATTAAAGGCATTGAGACTTATAGTTTGATCTTAGATACTGGTTGTCATATAGATCTCGAAGGTTGTCTCTTTGTACTTGAGTGTGCTAGAAATCTTGTTTCCGTAAGTAGGTTGGACGATTTATGTTTTGATTTTAAGATTAGACATGATGTTTTCTCTATGTATCGAAATGATTACTTTTATGATAGTGGTACAAAGTTTGATTCACTTTATAAATTCAATCTTGATATAAAGTTTTCTGAATCCTTGTTTAATGTTGAGAGTCAATGCATAAAACGTAGTGCATCTAATGAAAGCTCAGCTTTCTTGTGGCATAAAAGATTATGTCATATATCAAAAGAAAGAATTATGAGGTTGGTAAAGAATGAAATACTTCCTCCATTGGATTTCAGTGACCTAGACGTGTGTATTGACTGCATTAAAGGAAAGCATACCAAACACATAGTAAAGAAATCAGCCACAAGAAGTACTCAACTTCTTGAGTTAATACACACCGATATATGTGGTCCATTTGATGCTCCATCATGGAGTGGTGAAAAATACTTTATCACCTTCATTGACGATTATTCACGTTATGGTTATACTTATCTACTGCATGAAAATTCTAAATCAGTGGATGTCTTAGAGGTGTTCATTGATGAGGTAGAAAGGCAGTTATATAGAAAAGTGAAAGTAGTGAGATCTGATAGGGGTGGTGAGTTTTATGGAAAATTCAATGAAAGTGGACAATATCCTGGTCCATTCGCTAAGTTACTTGAAAGTAGAGGCATTTGTGCACAATACACAATGCCTGGTACACCTCAGTAGAATGGTGTAGCTGAAAGGCAAAACCGTACTCTAATGGATATGGTTAGGAGTATGTTAAGTAACTGTTCATTACCCCTTTCATTGTGGATATATGCATTAAAGACTGCAACGTATATGCTGAAACGGGTTCGTAGTAAGGCAGTTCCTAAGACTCCTTTTGAACTGTGGGAGGGGAGGAAACCTAGTTTAAGACATTTACGTGTTTGGGGTTGTCCAGCAGAAGTAAAGCCGTATAATCCACAAGAAAAGAAACTTGATTCTAGGACTGTCAGTGGATTTTTCATTGGCTATCCTGAAAAATTGAAAGGGTATGTATTTTACTATCCTAACCATAATACGAGAATAGTTGAAACGGGTAATGTTAGGTTCATTGAGAATACTCAAACTAGTGGGAGTGGTGAACAAAGAAAGGTGGACATTAAAGAAGTTCAGGTTGAAACTTCTTCTCCTGTCATTGCACCTCACGTTTTTGTTCCTACTGTTGTAGTACAGTCAAATGACACAATGGAACAACACAATCAAGAGCCAACTCCTCTAGATGAAGAAGTAGTCAATGAACCAGTCACAATTCAAGAAAAGAGTATTGTACCACAAGAACCTATATGTCGATCTGTAAGGGAAAGAAGATCTGCCATTCAAAATGACTATGTGGATTATGCTATTGAAAGTGAATGTGACTTAATCCTTGATGAAGACCCTACTACATTCCGAAAAGCCATGGAAAGTGACAATTCTGAAAAATGGTTAAATGCCGCAAAAGAAGAAATGACTTCTATGGGTGTTAATTATGTATGGGACTTAGCATAGTTACGTGATGGTTTTAAAATCATTGGTTGTAAATGGGTCTTTAAGACTAAACATGACTCGAAAGGTAACATATAAAGACACAAGGCTCGCCTTGTTGCTAAAGGTTTCACCCAGAAAGAATGCATTGACTATAAAGAGACCTTCTCACCAGTTTCTAAGAAGGATTCTCTAAGGATTGTTTTAGGTTTGGTAGTTCATTATGATTTAGAGGTTCACCAAATGGATGTAAAAACAGCATTTCTAAATGGAGAACTTGAGTTTGAAGTATATATGGACCAACCTGAAGGTTTTGTGGCCACAGGAAAAAAACATCTAGTGTGTAAGCTGAGAAAGTCAATATATGGACTGAAACAAGCTTCCAGACAATGGTATATAAAGTTTAATGATACCATTACGTCATATGGTTTTGTAGAGATCATCGTTGATTGGTGCATCTACATGAAAGTCAGTGGGAGCAAGTTTGTTATTTTGGTCTTATATGTTGATGACATTTTGCTTGCTGCAAATGACATGGGCATGCTATGTGATATAAATAAATATCTCTCTAAGAACTTTGAAATGAAAGATACTGATGAGGCATCTTATGTGATCAGGATAGAAATAATTAGAGATAGATCACGAGGATTGTTAAGTTTGTCTCAGAAAGGATATATCAATATGATTTTAGAGAGATATAGGATGGAAAATTGCTCCGCAGGAAAAGCTCCAATTCAGAAGGGGGATAAGTTCAGTAAAATGCAATGCCCAAAGAATGAATTGGAGCGTAAAGAAATGGAAAGAATTCCCTATGCATCTATGGTTGGGAGTTTGAACTACGTTCAAACATGTACTCGACCAGATATCAGCTTTGTTGTTGGTATGTTGGGTCGATATCAAAGTAATCCCGGAATGGACCACTGGAAAGCTGCAAAGAAAGTTCTCAGGTACTTGCAAGGCACCAAAGAGTTCATGCTTACATACATGAGATCCGATAATCTAGAGATCGTCGGATATTCAGATTCAGATGATGTCGGATGTGTTGATAGTAGAAAATCGACATTTGGCTACTTGTTCTTATTAGTTGGAGGAGTAGTATCTTGGAAGAGTGGAAAGCAGTCTGTCATTGCTACTTCCACTATGGAGGCCGAATTTGTGGCATGCTTTGAGGCCACAGTTCATGCATTATGGTTGCGGAACTTTATCTCAGGACTTGGGATTATCGACAACATAGCCAAGCCGCTGAGAATTTATTGTGATAATTCTGCAGCTGTCTTCTTTTCTAAAAACGATAAGTACTCGAAAGGTGCTAAATACATGGAGTTAAAGTACTTGTCTGTGAAAGAAGAAGTACATAAACGAAGAGTAACTTTTGAGCACATTAGGACGGACATGATGGTAGCGGATCCGTTAACTAAGGGATTGCCACCCAAGACGTTTACTGGCCATGTAGAGCGTATGGGTGTTATAGATAAGACATTGCTATTTTAGATGTGCTATGCTCATTATATTTGTAAATACTCTGAATTCACTTAAGGATATGTTTCTGTTTTTTATTAAACATCTTATCATTAAAGATGACATGAGTATTTGAGATTTAAGTTCCTCTCAATATTAAAGAAAGAAAAGCGTGAAATTAGAATTAATTTGTGATACATGGAAGGAAACTTGTCGTTAAATGATGGGAAACTGCCATGATTCGATCAGTTCTGATTTTACTACGATAAATAAAGGATTAATGATCTTGATATAAAAGTGCATATTATAGATATTAAACCATTAAGTTAACACAACGACCAAGTAGGAGAGTGTAAGAATATTTTCTATTATGTATGGTCGATGTGTTTATCGATTTATTTATAGATATCAAGTTCATATTAAGTTTATAGATTCTAATATAAGTGATGATACCGTGATGGATCGGTTTCTATTAACACATTAGAATCGGGTGTATTGATAATCCTTCTCCCTTGCCAAATTATATTGTATTATTATTCCATATATATAACGTATATGTTAAAAAGAACGTGTGTGTTAAAAAGAAAGATGACGGTTACTGAGTTTTGTTATTATAAAAAGAATCACACACGTCTCTTGTTCGGAGAGGAGAAGACACACGGTTACATCTTCGTAAAGATAAGAAACATAACACAAGAAAGGAGATCATTGTCCATCAAAGGATTGATTGAAGATCATAGGTTAAGGGAGGAGAAAATCAAGAGGGTTGAACCACACCATCATTAAAGTAATGGGATCAAAGTTAATCTTTCTTCTTCATTAAAAAGTTGTTTGTTTGTTGAATTAACACAAGTCTAGAGTAATTGAGAAATTAAAGTAAAACTTTATACTTATTGTTCTGGAACCAAGCCGTAACATGGAGACACCGAAACACCATTGACTCACGTGAAAGCAGTCAATGTCGAACCAGTTGAGGAGTATCAAAATCAGAATTCTGATTCTACCTCTCCTCCACTGCGTTCATAGTCCATGGATACATTAGCTAATAAGAATTCTCAACCGCTTGTCGCCGTACCTGAGGAAAATCAAAATTTGTTGGAATCACCACCACCCGGGTTTGGAGATAATCGAGTTCCCAGCGTTGTTGCCTCGCATCGCATTCCTCCAAAATTCAAGAGACCAAACGAGCTCGTTAAAGTTGCTCTTCTTGAGCACGATCAATGGAAACAGCACAGAGAGCTCGTGAAACGAACTTGAATGGTTTATAATTCACTTCGGAATCATTTTTTGGAGGAGATAAAGCATCCTGTACCTGGAAGAAATACTAATAGTTACTCTATGGAATGTGGATTTATCAGGAGAAACATCTTGTAGGTTCAGTCCCAGGGGTTGAGACTGGCGACATGTTCTCTCACCGTCTGGATATGTGTGTGGTGGGTTTACACGGCCAAAAACATGCCGGAATTGACCATTGTAAGTGGGCAACTGGAGAGCCTATAGCTGCGAGCATTGTCGTCTCATCAGGTGATTACGAGGATGATGAAGACGTTGGAAATGTTCTGGTTTATACAGGTCAAGGTGGTCAATATAGGCAACAAAAGCAGTGTCAGAATCAGAAACCAAAACCTGGGAATCTGGCAATGGACTGGCTGCGATCGTATAGACTCCTGTAATGATGATTGTTTCTGAGCAAGGAAGAATGGTGCTGGTGCTTTCATATGCGAATATGCAGGTGTTGTTGTCACAAGAAATCAGGCCGAGAATGTTATGGTCCATCATGGTCAGTTCCCAGAACAATGGGTTAAGTGGAGTGATTTATCTCTAGCAGACCCGACTTATGTTAGGCCGAATTATCCATCTCTGCCTCCAGTGAATTCTGCAATGGATGTGTCAAAGCTCAGAAATGTGGCTTCTTACATTCATCACTGAAAAGAACCAAATGTGATGGTTCAGTTTGTATTAAATGACCATAATAACTTGATGTTCCCTGGCGTCATGCTTTTTGCAATGGAGAACATTTCTCCATTAGCCGAGCTAAGCCTGGACTATGGGGCAGCCAATGAAACAGATCAGGAAGCTCGTTATCTGCAACTCAATAGATTAAAAAGATAGTTTTTTCTGCAATTTTATTTGTAACTTACAAAGATAGATCTCTTGGGGGTGCTATGGCTTGAGGTTACTGTCTGTACCATTTGCATTTTTGCATTTATGAATAACAATATGTCTTGTTTTTATGTCAACGCCTCACTTATCTGGAATTTTTCTGTACATTTTGTCTGTTACTTCTGAATAGACTATGATTCAGATATTGATGATGATTGGCCTCCAAAATAAATATAACTGTTCTCTGACTCAACCGGAGAATTAAGTAAGCTGAAACCTTCTGAACTCTCTGCATGTCTCACTCTAAGTCTTAAGAGTCAAAATTTTCCCCTGCTTTAGCCTCTCATCTTCATTTACTCAAAAAAACGTCGGAGTTGCAAATTATTATGACATGTGAAGGCATTGTTCGATAAATTGAGTGCAATCAATGCCTTCAACAGCCGATTCAGGAATTTGCCTTCAATCAATTCTATGATGCTTTCCAATTCATGAAGTCACTATGTAGCAAGCTTTTATTATACTGGTTATTTGATATTTCAAATATGAGTAGTTCAGAAACTGCGAGAGAACCTTGATAAGGAAAAGGAATAAAAGTATCTGAAGGGAGAGTAAGAAGAGCTTTCAAGTCAAGCATGTCTTGAACTAAAAAGGAAATATGTCTCGATTCTGTTGTTTGGTGATCTCTTAGAAAATATATATCATATCGGTAGAGAAGAGCAATTTTGAAGAGACCTTGGAAGCTTCTTGGCCAGTTAACTGTGGCCAGTGTCAACAGTGTAAGAACTAAAGAATTCATTGGACATTGTCTCCTTACATATAACTCAAAACAGCTTCAAAGAAAAAAACTTTTTTATGCTTTAAATGTTGGTGACTGACTGCTTAATACTCTGACTCATAAGGGAAAATATAAACAGTCCTAACGGTTTCTGATTCTGCTGGGACCAAATATTCTGATTAACCACTCTGGCTTGTATGAAGCAATCACATGTGCTATTGCTAATCCAAAGAACAGTCCAGGACCATAGCCTATTGCCACTGCCTTCCAGTTCAAAACTTCTCTATCTTCATCTTCGTCTTCTTGTTTATGTTGTTGAACTGGTGGTGCGCTAGTGTCTGCACAACTTTCCTCGAGAGGAAGACCACAAAGCCCTGCATTCCCTTCAAAGCAGGACTTAGGTTGACCAATGATTTGTGTTCCTTGTGGTATTTCTCCTTTGAGTTGGTTATGAGACACATTTATGTATGCCAAAAATGAGAGGGTCTTGACTCCGTTGGGAATATTGCCAGAGAGTTGGTTTCTTGACAGGTCTAGTGACTCTAGCTCTGTTATATTTGCCAAAGATGGAGGAATGTGGCCTGTGAAGGCATTGTTTGATAAGTTGATTGAAATCAATGCTTTCAAGAGACCAATAGATTCAGGAATTTGTCCTTCAAGTCTATTCCCAGAAAAATCAATGGCGTTGTAGAAAGTAAGGACACTCTGTTGCCCCATGTTTAGACCTTTGTATTGCAAATCCATATAATCCATATAGATATAGTAAGGCTCATTGAAGTCTCCCAAATACATTCTCCCATTCCTCTTGAGTGATGATACGTTCCACTTGATAAAGTAATTTCCTGGTAAGCTTCCGGTAAAGTTGTTATCCTGTATCTCAAGTATTCGCAGCGCGGCAAACTCAAGAGGACCTTGATCATGAGTAGAGATACGACCAAACATTTTGTTGGAACGGAGAATAAGAACTTGCAAATCAGGCAAACCCTTGAGCCAGAAAGGAAATGTATCTTTGATTCTATTGTGCTCCACACTTATAAACCTTAGAAAGGAGCAATTTAGAAGAGACCTTGGAAGCTTCCCGGTTAGTTGATTGTAACCAATGTCAAGTGTGCGTAATGAGGAACCCACATAGAACATATCTGGGAGACTTCCTCTTAAATTGTTCTTCCGGAGACTCAGTAAAGTCAAGTTACTTACACAATGAGGAACTGGACCAGTGAAATTGTTGTAGGGTAGATAAAGATGCGTGAGAGATATGCAGTTGCAGACTGAAAGTGGTATGCTTCCTGTGAAACTATTTCCCCGTGCAGACAAGATTTTGATAGAGAGTGGTGGATTAGGAAATGCTCCTTTAAAACAGTTGAACTGTAAATCCAAAAATTGGAGTGATGAATTCACTAAGATGTCTGCCCTCAAACCTTCAAAATCGTTGAGAGAATTTCTAAAAAGATCCACTGAACGGAGACTAGGAAGGTTCCATAACCACTCAGGTATTTTTCCTTTGATTTTATTGTTGGATATGTCTAGACGCTGCAAGTTCACAAGGGTCTTTAAGATACCTGGGAATTCAGTGATGTTACACCACGACAAGTCCAAGATCTCCAGAGTCAAAGGGATGTCTGAATTTGAATTTAAACTAGCTGGTGATAACCTATTTTCAGAAACATCAAGATCCACCAAAGATCTGAGAGAGGAAAAGAGACGCAAGTCCACTGGATAGTTTATGTTTAGGGAGGGAAGGTGGAGAAGCTCAAGCTTAATGAGCTTTGAGATAGGCTCTAAGATTTGTGGTTCGAAATTGTTAACAGCAAGGCGAAGAGACTTTAGCCTTGATGGAAAAGAGGAGTTAGGAACTTGAATAGAACCGGTGAAATAGTTTACTTGTAGATTAAGATCTTCCAAGGAAGGCATAGTGAAGAGAGAAAAAGGGATGGTTCCAGAGAAGTTATTAAAAGAAAGCCTTAGAAAGGAGAGCTTGGTTAGATTATAAACGACTGGAAAACTACCAGTGAGGTGGTTATGCGAAAGGTCTAGATAAGTGAGCCGGGTTAGGTTACTAAATGAAGAAGGAACCTGACCTATGAAGCCACTAAAAGAAAGAGACAAATCCTGTAATTTGTTGAGACTACCGAATTTCGAAGGGAGTGAAGATGAAATGAAGTTGTTGTGAGATAGATCAAGGTTCTCGAGCTGATGTAACTTGAACAGACTACTGTTGTGCCTCAAAGTTCCGGTGAGGCAGTCCCTTGGGAGTTGTAGCATCGTGACGTAACCCGTTCCTATATTGCACTCAACACCATTAAACTCATTGTGGTTGCAACCGCTGGAATCAAACTCACTTTTGAACTCCATGAGAGCTTTTATTTGGTCAGGGCTACAACCACCAAATGGAACTACAACAAGATCATCTGTCGTTAAGACCATTGAAGCAAGGATCTCACAACAAAATAAGAATACCAAGAGAAAATGCAAATGCAGACACGATTTGGACATGGTCATCTTCTCAAAATTCAATGTTCCGTAAGCAAAGATGGAGAGAGAACACTGGTTTGTCTTAATAAGTGTTGAAGATGGCCCCTTTATGTATTAGTTCGTATTTAATGCATGTAATAAGATGGTTCTTGGAAATTCATGTTGATGTTGATATTTCATAATGGTTCTTGGAAATTCATTGTGATGTTGATGTTTCGTAAAAAAAATGGATGGTTATGAATTGGATTTTTGGAAAAACTAAAACCAAAAATCATTCCGAACCCCAAAATAATTCAAGGCCTATGTATTTTTTATATAAACATAGAAGACATAGTCAAAATCGAAACATGGTTTATTGCAAAAAAATTTTATATCGTGTTGAATTCTACATATTTTTTAAATTTTAGTCTAAAAAATTTAAATTTTTTATACAAACTTTTTTGGTGCCAAAATACATATTGACTAAATAGACTTTTAGTCAACCGTTAATAGTTCGATTTTATAACACGTATAATTTGATGTGGCACACTCTAAAAATAAGTCGGCAGAAAAACAATCAATTTTTCACAGAACTTTTTTCATCGTACCAATTTATATATGAACTTATGGTTTGGTATTTTTCCAAATTTAGTGCAAAAAAATCAAATCTCTTAATAAACTTTTTCATTTGTGCCACAAAAATATATGGGCTCTTAGTTAATTGTCAATTATATGTTTGTATAACACTTATAAAATGAGTGGGCATAAATTAGAGGTTATGTTGCACTATTGAAAGACAAAATAAACAGATGATGTTTCATTTTTTGAGTAAAGAAATAAAAACCAAAATTGTTTTTGTGTCAATGTCACTCCACTTCCAATCCAAATTTCACCATTATAGATGTTTTGTGAATGGTTTTTGGAAGAGTTTGAATCTATTTTCCGGTCTTGGATAGTTTTATTTTCTGAATTCAGTGGGAAGGAAATGTATGGGAGTCTGTGGAGTAAGAAGAAATCTTTATGCACTCCATCCAGAAATTGTACTTTTACTATGAGCGATCGAGTCAATTCTGGATATCCAAGTTACAAAAGTCGAGATAACGACAGATTGTGAGGATGTTTTGAAAATTATGTTGCAACCTGAAAATGGTTGGTTTTCCAATATTATTAAAAAAATATTTTGAGGTTAAATTCTTTTTCCAATATTCGGGGTTTTCAAATCATAAAACTGATATTTTTATTCGTAGTATTTAAAATGTCGGTTAATAATTTATTGTAGATTTTATTGCCTTTTAAAATATTAATAATATTATTTGAGTAGATAAAAAGGAAAATACGATGCAAGTATAAAATTTGGCTTCCAAACATAGCAACTATAATAATTGCAACATTTTTCTATTATATCAACCAGCGATATTTTACCTATATATTACATCACTACTTTAAATAAAGTAATAATATATCATATAATAATATATCAACCAGCTATTTCTTTGTCATGAAGATTTTATTTCAAAGCTTAATTCTTCAAAGAAGTTACGTTTTAGTTTGACTGATTTATATGGCAATTAAACTTATATTAATTCAAATTTGAAATGGAGAGTGTTTAAGTTAATTGATATGATATTGTTTTGTTTATAGAATTGACTGATTAATACTTTCGACTACATTAGAGTTATTTGACTATTGAGATGACTAAAAACCTTTTTCGAAATTCTGTGTTTTAGACTAAAGTTTCAAAGTCAAAGTTTGCTCTGATATTACAAAGACACATATCCAAAGAGGTCTCAATTTGTTTAGATTCTAGACAAATTATTGAACACTCTATTTCTTTGACTGTTGAAGTAAATTGAAGTGTGTTTTCTTCTATATTTGCAAATATAATAGGATCTTGTTTTCATAAAACGCATTTGATCTAAAAGCTTATGATAGTATAACTTGAGTGGAAGTGGTGAAAAATGGAAAGTATCAACAAGTGACACAGTTTCTTAGATCAATAAGAGCAAACTCATAAACAAAACCCTTAAAACAAATATTAGATAAGCTTCAAAATATTTACAGTGTAGTAAAAAGAAATAAAGAGCATTCTCTTCGATCCATAGTATAAAGGTGAAATCGCAAACCAAAAATATAAAGACCTAAAGAAAACAAAGGAAAATAAAAACATTAGAAGAACCAACAAGAGAAAACACAAACGGGATAATAAGAACAATCTTCCTTTATGTTTGCTTCAGAAGTATCTCAGACTTGCAAAAACCCAAAAAGAAAAGAAAACCTGTAACAGCTTAATGTCGAATCTGATACCTAAACCGGCTGGTTTCTTTTTCTCTCATTTAGATCTTGATGTCTTGCAGCTGCATATATTCACATGTCTTAGTCCAACTTTTTCCTTTCATCAGAGAAATCAAAACGATTTAGCCTACATACCAATCCATTAGCTTCAGATGTTTTCATCACTCGAAGCCTTTTCACCGAGGTAGTGAACATTCTATGCCAAATACCAGACAAAAAGATTGATTTAGATCATTGAAAAACATTCGTTAGAATTCAAAGACATGGGTTTTAGATCTATCACCTCCATGGAACATCACCAACAAGCATCCAATCTCCTTCCTTATCTTCATAAGTAAGTACAAACTCGGACGATCCATCTAAAAGCCTTAACGGTTTAGTGAACTGACTCGTTAACCCGATAGTACCAGGATTAGTTCGAAAGAACATATCTTTAAGTGTCTCAACCAAATTCTCATACGAAGAATGAGCATTCAAATCCACTTTTCTTCCTATAGCAACTCCATCCATGTTCACTTTGATAAACCCAACTTGCACTTTCTTTGTCACTTCTTTAGGCTCATCCTCTTTAATGTTCTTCTTCCCAGCTTCTTCTTCTTCTCTTGCTGACTTTGAAGCTTGGTTATTAACCAAACTGTTCATCCTGTGAGACCCAATAGGAGGCCAGCCCACAACTTGACTGCTACAAATAAAGCAAACATCAAGTCAGGACTTCTGAATATCCATCCTAATGAATCATATAATAATCTCAACAACAATTTCAGATTCCTAAATCTAAAAACCAGATCCCTTTGTCCTATTTAACTAACTGAGCTGGCTTCTAGTCCTAATCAAATTACGTTCTGAGACAGCAATTTCACATCATGCGAAGATATAAAGAGTGAAGATCTTTCTTTAAATTTGTTCCCCTGAAACCAAATTTTAAAAAGCTTAAACCTTTTTCTGATACTAAAATGATGAACATAAACCTTCTTACAATACATAAACGAGCTACATGCTTTAGCAATAAACAATTAAGAATCTTTACAGATTCCTAAACAAACTGTGTTCTGAGAATAGCAATTTCACATCACAAACACGTAAAAGTATTCTTTTTTGAATGAACCAAAAGACGAACCTTGAACGAGGAGGAGAAGAACCAGCATGAGAAGCAGAATCAGCAGCTCGCTTAGAGCCAACAGAAGGAAAATCCTTAGCTGTCAAAAGTCTCCCACACTCTCCCCACGCGCCACCACCTGATTTACCAATCTTAGCCGCAGTTCCACCGCCAAGACTCAGCCCTAAACCGAGCTCAAGCTCACTCTCACCTTTACCCATCTCAAGTTCAGTAGTCATGAGAAACCACAATCAGAAAAAAGAAAGATCCAAAACAAACCCAAAAAGAGAGAAAGAAAGAGTCTTTCAGAGTGAAGAAGACAGAGGTAAAAGAACCTGGGAAAGGAGACAGAGAAGGAAACAAGAAAACAAACAAACAGAAAGAGACAGAGAGAGGATTTTAAGGGTATCTAGAAATCTGAAGAGAGTTGAGAAGAAAGAGGATTAGGTGGTGGAGAGAGTGATGAAGAAGATGGGTCCCATATGTCTGGTAGTGGCCAAACCAACAACAATGCCATTCTTCTTCTTAAACTCCTTTTTTTACGTTTTTATGTTTTTTTATTTAAAATCTTTTAACTTTTCTTCCCGACATTATCAAACTTGTCGTGCTCCCGTTGCGTTATTGTATTCTATTAACAATAACAAAAAAAGTTAAACTGGTTTTGGTAATAAGTTCTGTGGAAAGTTTTGTTAACATCACACACTTTTTCCCTATTTTTGCAAAAATTTGTATTGCTTATGATGATTACCATATATTGAATTTTATTTGTATTCATCTGTTCTCATCTTTATCTTTTAGCTATGCTTAATTATGTTCATAAAAATAACAAAGCTATTAAATAACCAAAAAATGTTAAAGATTAACCGATTCTAAACTTATTTTATTAATATGATACCAAAATTACAATCCTACCAATATAAATGTTTAACATGATATATTAATCATTTTAAATATTGTATTAAAAACAAACACATGAACAAGAACTAATATAGTGGCAAGAGATTAATTGAACTCCACAAAATTTTGAAAATGTCTTATATTTTACGTATACTTTTTTATTTAATCCCTTTATAAATTGATTTTACTCTACTAAATTTTTTTTGATCCCGTAAAAATTTGAAAATATATTACATTTTATGTAGAATTTTCTATTTGCTCCTTTTACAAAAAAAAAAAAATCTACTTTACTTAAAACTATTTTGACCTCTATAACATTTTTTTGCCTCCGCCTCCGCCACTATATGTATAGTTAGCTAGCTAAGATAACAGTTTTGAAAAAGTTGAGTTTTGGTGTAATTTTGTGTTAATGTTGCAATATATGAAAATTGTTAGATTTGATGTTGTTATGCATTTTTATATGTATCTACATAATCTACTTAGATTTGATATTAGATCTAGGTAATTAAATAGAAAACATCACTATGATAAACAATTGCTTTTTATAATAACTTTAGTTCACTAATAAAATTAGTTCAATGAATATTTTCAGTGTTTATGTACTCGGAAATTAATTTGTTATTAAATAATGTCTATAGCTACTCACTTTTTTATTCTTTTCTTCTTCTTTTTTTCGTGGAGCTATGATGGATTTTGAATAAAGTGAGAACACAGTTGGTTATTCATTATAGCACTTATTAAATAAACAGTGATGATGAGATTATTCATCATCATGTTTCTTGATATGCTATGATGATCCTTTGAAAACTTTTTCAATCGCAATAGATGTGTTGGAAATTTCTCTTTTGATCAAAATCATGACTATATATGAAAACAGTTTTTCTTATACTCTTTTTGATGAATTTGTTAGAATAACAAACTCAGTTTTGTTTATTTACATTTCAAAATCTGATATTAAAATTTTTGACAATCTAAAATTTAGATAATCATAAAATAATATATTATTTATAAATCACATAAATATAATAAACTATAAGTACATAACAGAATATTTCTTTTCACAAACAAATTCATGACTCAATCTTATATATAAAATATTGAATAAAATGAAATGGAATCGTTCACTACATTTAACGATAAGAAGAGCTCGGCCACTACATAACATTTTAATTTCCTAAAATAACTTTAATCAGTCAGACTAATTAATAACTAATTAGAGCTAATTGTAACAATGTTTGTTGTAAACTCCTAATCATCTCAGTTGATGGGGCTGTATGAATATGTTTATAATGAATATTCAGAAGTAATATTTTTTTGCAACAATAGTAAATTTTCATTCAGTCAAATGTAAATAAATAAACACAAAAAAACCTGAACCTCTTCAGACTTCGAAGCAACAGATTCCCTCAGTTACAAGCACTATCAGTTAGTCAATATCAAATATTTGATTTTACGTTTTTCACGATATATATCATTATTCTCTACATTTGTTTAAAATTGCGTGTAATTTTTATATTCACATTAATTATTCTACTTTCCGATTAAATTAACTTAGTTTATATTTTAATTGGGCTATCTGTGTCGTTCCTTTATAGGACAAAAGGCACGAACATTGCTTTTACTATAAAGTCGAAACCCAAGTGGGCTTTGGGGTTTTATTTAAATAATAAATTATAAAATACATTATACATTCATTTTTAATCTGCATAATTTTATTTACTCTTACATTCAAGCCTTAGAGATCAGTTACGTAATCTAACTCATGTCTCACCTAGCCATCCTAAAAAGGATGCAAAGTCCCTAGTTTAAGCATGAAGAAAGAAACAAAAATACAAAATATTTTGGTCTCAAGCCCGAATAAATTATAGATTTAATCAGAAAATTTTGGTTACAAGTTTTTTGTTCGGAATACAAAGAGAATGGATATTTTCGTGTTGATGCATCGAAAACTTTGACACATTACTTGATTCTTGTATATATATTTAGATGAAATATAGTACAAAAATAGCCATAATTAAGAGTTAGCTTTCATTTAACACATTGTTTGAAATCTTTAATTAAACCAGCTAAAAGATATGTCATTTTTAGAGCGTTTCTAGCTAGAAACTTCATTTTAAGAAAATTCAATTCTCAAAATGAGAATGTGAAGTGTATATATAACTCCAACAGTAGATCTTCAAATCAACTTTTAAAATAATTACTTATTTACATTATAATCCTTAACATAGATCAAAGTAAACATTTTTCATCAACCTTCATAAGTATAAAATATATATACATACATATACATATTGAAAAAAGCACGTATAGCTCAGTGATAAAGCGTCAGTCTTGTAAACTGAAGGATCCTTTAACAAAAAAAAGTTACATATTGAAAATATCTTAATTCATGTTTTTAAAAATTTAAAGTTATAATATAAAATCACATACATGAATAGAACACCAACACAAACTATAATTATAGAGATACATATATACTATCAAATTAGTAAAAATCATTACTTAGTATGCAAATTTTTTTATTGCTGTTTTAAAACATATATATATATATATATATATCATTGTTTGTATAGTTTTTTTGTTTGTATGAAAGTTTTGAATGTTATATATGATATTTTTCAAAACTTAGATTTTGTAATTAATTAACTAAATTGAAATGACAAAAATTTCAAGCATTGGTTTGTGAGAGATGTTTTTAGTATAACAAAATGATCATTATACACTACAAGAGAACACAGTTTTTACAACTCTAAATTTCGTCTCTAATGCGTTGTAAAAGGCTTTTACAACGCATTAGGGACGCCACGTGGTTCATCGTGTCTTGCACGTCGTAAGCCATAAAACATTGTAAAAACGTTGTAAAAGTTAACAACGCAATATTAACGTTGTTAAAACGTTGTAAAATAGGCGTTGTAAAAACGTCGTAACATTAAGAGTACGTTGTAAACTCGATGGCAAAATATACGTTGTAAGTTGGTTGTAAACTTACCAAGTAACTTACAACGTATAGTTTACAACTAAGTAGAGTCGAAATGTTTTACAACGTATTAAAGTCGAAATGTGTTACACATATTATAGTCGAAAACTTTACAACTAACTAAAGACGAAAATTTTACAACTATTTAAAGACGAAATTATTTAGAACTACTTAAAGACGAAAATTTTACAGCTATTTAAAGACGAAACTAGTTACAACTACTTAAAGGCGAATATTTTACATCGATTTAGGGACTAAAATTTGTTATTTATTTTTATTAAAATTGTGAAATTTTTTTTTTTGTATTTAAATAAAAATATGAAATGAATAAATTAAAATTATAATATAAAATTAAAATGTTTTTTACAAAATTTAATTACAAATTACAAAATATTTAACGGAGTAATTCGTCGAACATGTCAGACCTACGGTCGTCCTGATCGTAGGCCTAATCCTGAGGTTCCGACGTCTAAGCTCCAAAGCCGCAGATGCATGTGGATTGCCCACAACCAAAATATCCATCATGGATTCCATGGCTGCGAATTTCTCATTTGTCGTTTGCTTTAGCGAAGCTATTTCTGCACGAGATTGCAGCAACTGAGTACGGAGTGAGTTTTCTCCTATCCAGTTATAAGTGACTCTCTGGACATCTTGGGCGGATCCTATGCCAATAATCCGTCCTTTTTTTGTTGGAGCGATCTACAAAAAAAATTTGTTAGGAAAAAAATATTATTTAAATTAAATTATTTAATTTAATACATGCTTATAAATCGCGTTGATCTTAGGAGCACTCAATTCGACAGGAGTACCGTCGGTGGATTGGAAAGATGCGTTTGACGCTCCTGAACCGTAGCTTCAACCTGGCTGTGTAGCAGCTCACACCGTGGATCGACGAAGACGCCAAATTTCTTCTTATGGGTTGCGGCATACAATTCTGGAAGCGTAGGAATCTGTCCACTTCTTTCCGCCTAATAAAATAAATTTTAAATTAAATATTAATTTATGTTAATAAATATTATAAATGAAAAAAAAAAATTTAAAATACTTAAGATTTGTATTGCCATTCCGCCAAAAGGCATTTGGCCCCCAATGTGCGGCATTGCGACTAGTAAGCCGTCGGGACCAATCGTCTTCCGGGAGGCGGAACACTGAGCAGCTCTTCTCACAGCTGCATGGTCTACCCAGTAACTCTTCAGTCCATCCCAACAAGCGTTGGTCATGAATGTGGGTTTCCCGGCATCTCTCTTCACCTCCCACTCTGTTTTCCAGTCCGAAATTGCGTTAATAAGCCGGTTCATGGCTTTGCGGTTGAACTCATGTCGGACAGTCTCGTTGATAGAGACGTCCCAATTCCAACGTTGCTACTAGTTAAAGTAATTAATTAATATTTATTATATATTATAGTATGTTGAATAAACAAAATTAATGTTAACAAAAAAAAATTACCGCAAAAATCTCGAACCACGTTATGCGAATGTAATGTGGTGTTGATTTCCAATTTGGAGTCGCCTCTACGAAAAAGCTTTTGATGCATTTTGTGATGGTTCCTCCCACTTTGCTATCAATACCGAACCTGAAATTTTTTTGATATATATTATTAGTTATTAATTATAAATGGTTAAATTAAGTATGTAAATTAAATTAAATATGTACCAATAGGTTCCAGTTGGACGATCGATGTGTAGATGCGGCAAATTCTCGCGGTTTGGTACCACGAGAATATCCTCAACCCGGTACTGCGCATACGGTGCATCAGGCGGCACCAAAAAGTCTCGATGGATCGCATCATTCGTCGGAGGGAGATCTACGACCACTTCTGGTGCTGGGCAAGTATGCGGTAGTGTATGACTCTGATGATGTGACTGCGACTGTGTTTCTGGCACAGCCGAGGAAGTAGAAGACGATGTGGTGCCGTGCAACATGTCAGTGTAATGGACACGGCGTGTATGCTTACGGGGTGCCATAATTTGTACCTACAAAAGGATGTTCCGTAAATTAGACATTGGATACTACTAAATAATATATAAACCCTAAATTCTAAATTCCGTATCTACTACATCATTTCTAAACAACCTACATAATTTTAAATCCTAAATTTGCCACAAAAAAAATTGTAGAGAGAAGGGAGAAAGGGATACCTTAGAGAGAGATTGTGCAATGGGGAATGATGGAATGATGTTGCAAAATTGGTGATATATTTATAGGGAATACGTGGAGTTTTGAGTTGGGAATTCATGAAACGTCGTAAAAGAGTTGTAAAGTTAGGGTCGAATTTACAACATATTCGATGTAAATACGTTGGCAAATGTCGATTCAATGTACCGTTACGGTACAATTCATTGAGACGTTATGGTGAATTCAAAGGCCCGTAACGGTATAGAACAAAATGTCGTAAAGACGTTGGGGACTAAAAACATCGTAAAGACGTTGTTAGTTGCCAACGTCCTTACGACGTTTTCAAACAAACATTGAAAAGACGTTGGCAACACGACGTTTTGTTCAATACATTAATTTATATCATTTGTAATATTTATTACCATTTATAATAATGTATACGATTTATAAATTATATATGGTTTATATAAATTATATAATTTATATCATTTGTAATATTTCTATAATGTATAATAATTTATAGGATATATAAACGTTGTAAAGACATTGGCAACTAACAACGTTTTTACGACGTTTTTAGTTGCCAACGTCTTTACGACGTTTTTATGATATTATATTTTTCCTAAGTCTGTTATACATCATATAAATCATATAAATCTTATAAAATATTTTAAATCATATAAATCATATCAACCATATAAACCATTTTGCAAATATGATATAATAGTATAAATCATATAAATCTTATAATTATATAAATATTACAAATGATATAAATTAATGTATTGAACAAAACGTTGTAAGGATATTGGCAACTAACAATGTCTTTACGACGTTTTTATGAAATTATTTTTTTCCTAAGTGTTTTTCCTTAAGTGTTTTGCGGAATTGTAGAATGATTTATAAAACTTAGATTGATAAAATTTTGATTGATTGGTAAAACTTAGTTTGATTAAACTTTGATTGATTTATGAATTTACTAAAATTCAAATGATTTATAAAAGATTGACATAACGTAAATTACATGAAAATCCTGAGACGGTACATTGTTCTTATGTCATAAACCGTAGTGTCAATCAGATTCTTCACCATTACTACCATTTCCACTACTTGGATTATCACTTTCTGCAAAATCATCACACTCCTCATCGTCAACATCTTCTTCAGGAGATCCTCGTACTCTCGGTTTTCCGGATCGATATGAACCACTAGCTCTGTAGCTTTCTCTGGCACTTGTATAGATGAACATGATTCTTCCTGCAACGGTAAATCTCCACATCCAATAATTCGCCCACGAGGTGTGATCTTCACTGTAGCTAACCAATTGATGCCTGACTCTTTGATCCTTGGATATGGAATGAAGCTAACTTGCTCTGCTTGCGATAATAAGGCGAAAGGCTCAAACTTGTTGTATCTTCTCCTCCCATTAACGTCCACAACTCCAAATTTGCTGTAACGGACACCTCTCTTGATTACGGGATCAAACCAATCACATTTGAACAGCACAGTTCTCAACCCAATTAATCCCACAAATTCCACTTCGATAATCTCTTGCAAAACCCTATTGAAATCGGTTTCACCTTTCACACATACTCCCCAATTTGCCGTTGCACGCCTTACACCGTACTCAAATGTGTGAAATGTGTATCATGTGGTGAAATACATGGGTGTTGTTGTTATCTTAGCAATAGGACCTTGGATCAAATCATGAAACCATGGTGGGTAGTATTGATCATCATAGTCAACGTGTATACATAATTTAAAATTAATCACGTAATTCGAAATATGTTAATTTAAATTAATCACAACATAATCACAATTAATGTATACAATTCACTCTTACTTGGCCCTTCAACCATAGTGCGAAGTGCATATCTTTCCGCTTAAATACTTCTGCATCTGAAATTCCTTCAATAGTTTCTTTTACCTGACTAACAAATAAACTATACATGTATATAGAAATATGTTAATTTAAAGTAATACACATTTCATTTACTACATACAGTTCATATACATATATATATATATATATATACCTTTCAAACGGAAGCACTTCAGTACAGTTCAGAAGTATATATGTGTGTGCCGCGTGGCGGTCTTCGGGACTACTCCACCAAATTTCTTTTAATTTACCACTGAGACGTCCAATTGGGGAAAGATATCAGAAACTCCCTATACTGCATAAGTTTGGGCGACACCACCATCATCATATCTCCTAGGTGCTCTTTTTTGTGTGTGAACGGTGGGTGCGAAGTAGTACGATGTGAAATGCGACGTTTCTTCTGTCAGGCTACCAGTAACGATTGACCCTTCGACTTTTGACATGTTCTTTGCTTTGCCCTTAAGCGTTTTCATAAAACGTTCCAATGGGTACATCCATCGAAAATGAACACGTCCTGCTAGGAGTGCTTCGTGAGGAAGGTGCACTGGCAGATGTTCCATAACATCGAAGAACGAAGGAGGGAAAATCTTCTCTAAGTTGCACAACAATAGCGGTATATTTTTTGAAAGTTGTTCCAAACCTTCTACTGTGATTGTCCGTGCACTCAAATCTCTAAGAAAAGCTCTAATACCTACAATATAAGAGTTATATACATATGTTTATATTCATTACTATAGTATGTTAAACAAATACATGCAAGTGCTTCATGTACATTTTTTGGAAGCAACTCCGCCAAAGCAAAGGGTAGTAGTCATTGCATGAACACATGACAATCATGAATTTTCATCCCTGTAAACTTTTGCCCTTGCTCAACACATCTTGAGAGATTTGAAACATACCCATCAGGAAACTTCACCTCTCATGACACCCAATTGAATAATGTATTTTTCGCCTCAGATGACAACCTAAATATCGGAACTAGAATTTTGCCATCACTTTTGATATGCAACTCACTCCTTGAACAAATAGCTGGTAAGTCTAAACGTGAATTCATGTTATCCTTTGTCCTACCAGCCACGTTCAAAATCGTATGCATGATATTCTCAAAAAAATTCTTCTCGATGTGCATCACATCCAAATTATGTCGAATCAACAAATCTTTCCAATATGGCAGCTCCCAAAATATACTCTTCTTATGCCAGTTATGATGTCGTCCGTTATAATTCGTCATATTATTAGGAACGTGCCAATTACCTCCTCGAGGAACAGTAGCCAAAGCCCCGTAATAATCCATATTTGTTTCAATTTCCTCTCATTTACCTTAACTTTACTCCTGAATAGAGTCGTGTTCCTTCAGTAAGGATGGTTAAGTTGACGATGACAATCAAACCAAGACGTCTTCCTACCATGCTTCAGTTGGAATGCATCTGTTCTCCCAAGGCAATATGGGCAAGCCAATCTCCCATGTGTTGTTCAACCAGATAACATTCCGTAGGCAGGGAAGTCACTTATCATCCACATAAGCACCGCCTTCATCATAAAATTTTTTTGGACAGAACAATCATATGCTCGAACCCCATGCGTCCATAACTGTTTCAGCTCATGAATCAAAGGTTGCAAAAACACGTCAAGAGACCGTTTCGGATGATTAGGACCGGAAAAAAGTATACTTAGGAATAAAAATTCTTTTTCCATGCACATTCCCAGAGGAAGGTTATAAGGCGTGAGGATTACTGGCCACAAAGAATATTGTCTACCAGACATTCCAAACGGACTAAAACCATAGGTGCATAGAGCAAGATAAACATTCCTAATATTCCTAGCAAAATCTTTGTGTACCGTATTAAAATGTTTCCACGCCTTTGCATCTGAAGGATGATTAATCTCTCCTTCTTTCTGTGAGTGCTCTGCATGTTATCTCATCGCAACTGCTTTCCTCTCCGACTGATATAACCTCTTCAATCTATCAGTTATTGGCAAATACCACATCCGTTGATACGGAACCTTCTTACGCCCACTCCCTTGTGCCTTATATCTTGGCTTGTTACAGAACCGACATTTTTGTAACACATCATCATCTTTCCAGTAGATCATACAATTATCTATACAGACATCAATGGTTTCGCACGGCAACCCAAGACTATAGACAAATTTCTGCGTCTCATAATATGATTCAGCACACACATTGTCTTCTGGCAAATACTCTTTGAGCAAGTCAGTCCACATATTCATGCATGACTAAGATGAATTACATTATGTTTTAATATTCATCATCCTAGCTGCCAATGATAATTTAGACAGACCTTCTCTACACCCCTCGTAGAGAGGCTGGTTTGCAGCATCTATCATGTCATAAAACCTTTTTGCATCTAAATTGGGTGCCTCAGCAACTATGGGTTGATCAGTATTAGTTTCCTGAAATGCATCTGTGACTATTTCATGCATCCGATCATGCTCTACAACCCCATGAATCTCATTCTGATAACCAAGATCATGCAAATTACTTTATTCACATATATTAGCATCAACATTCTTAAAATTACTACTACTTGCTTCATCATTCCCACTACCGCTATCACCTTCCCCATGGTGAAACCAAATGTAATATTGCGGTGTAAACCCTCTATATAATATATGATTCCAAATATTTTCTACTCGGGCGAATTTCGTATTTTTGCATTTCCGAGAAGGACAGAACATCTTACCCGATTCAACAGTGATTTCGGTTTGATTAGCCTGGTGCATGAATATTTCTGCCCCATTCATAAAATCCTTTTTCACGATTCCGGCAGCATCTCTATGCATATACATCCATTTCCGTTGCTCGAATATATCTCCACCGAAAGACGTTTTTTGGATTTTTCCCCAAAACTGTTTTTTTTCTCCTCTACCACGTTTTTTTTTTGTTTTTTGATGTTGTGATTAATGAAGAGAGTCTTCCTCCTTATATAGGCAAAAAATTAACGATGATTTTACAACTTCTCGCAAATTACGAGTAAATTACAACACATGTACGTAACCATAAATATCTAATTTGAAATTACGTCCTTAAATAGTTGTAAACTACTTAGTCGTAAAAGAGTTGTAAAGTAGAGACGTTTTAACAACGAAATTTTAAATTTAAAAACGCCTTTACAACATAAATTAAATTTTTTTAAAACCTTATACGTAACAAGAAAAACGTGTTTACCTACTTTGACATTCGATGTAAAATCTACAGGTCGTAAAAGAGTTGCAACTTAGGGACTAACTAACAACGAATTGTTTTAGAAATGGGAAAGCGTTGTGAAGGAGTCGTAAATTACCAACTTGTTTTACAACGAAAATTTTCGTTGTCTCTTTACAACTTCTTTACAACGAAATCTCAAAACTTCGTAAGGGAGTTGTAAATACCTCCCAATTTTACAACGTCTCAAAAACATTGTAAAATTCGGTCCCTAATCTAATGTTCTCTTGTAGTGATAGTGTCCAAGTGAAGTAGATGCAGAGTTTTGGACTAGAAAGCATAAGATTTATATATGTATCATAGAGATCAATCTATACCCTCTCGGGAAACAATAGTTGTGGTTAAGTTTTGACTTGATTCACTAGGTACCCAATCCGACCGATGTTCCAAAGTTCCAAAAAAAAAACTCATGCCATGTTTTTCTTACGTTCCGGTCGTTGAGGAACAAAGTAATAAAACTGACTTCAGATCTAATTATGTAGAGAGTAACAAAATAGAATATTAAAAGTAGTCGCAACGATTATTTTAACTATTGTTGTTTAATCAAAAAATGCTTGGAGTATTTCCAACTATCACACTATATTTGTTGTTGAAATTACATCAAATTTGATGTTTTAGTGTTCTATTTTTTGTTTCATATCTAACCATAATACCAAATTTTACACTAAAACTACTATTTTTTATTATTATATTTTTAAACTACAGTTTTTATTTTGATAAATACAATTAATCTTTCAACTAAATAATTATAAATTATTTAAAATTAACTAAATAAGTTATTAATAATGATAAATGAAATATATTATATTAACTAATAGTTTGTATAAAATATAATTTTAAATTAATTACAACTAACTTTTTATATAAATAACATTAATACTGATTGTGAAATAAATACAGTTAAAATTTCGTAATAATTATTATTAAAATTTAATGTAATTACAATTAAAAATTGATGTTAATTATATCATTTGGTGTAGATATTATTTAAATTATATTAATGAACGAAAAAATCAAATTTTGTAATATTTAAAAAATATTTTTTTAAAAAAAAGAATATTAATATTTTAAGTTTTTGGTGTAATGAATAGTGTTACACCAAATTTAGCGTCACACTGTAGCAAAAACACCAGTGTGACGCTAAATTTTTGGTGTCTTATTAAAAAAATTATATTAAATTTAGGTTTTCGGTATTCTATTGGAGTTGATCTTATTACACTAATGGCAATGAGACTTTTGTTCTTCTCTACCGCATTTTTTTGCTTCTGTTGACATAAATTTTGGTCGATGAATATTGACGACCAACACCGTAAAAAACACGATCTCAACTTGTAAGACTTGTTTCACAATTTTGAATAGTAAACATTATGCTTTGGTTTGTATGCAACTTTAACAAACAAAAAAATCCATCATTCACAATTGAATAAGATCTCTAACAATTTTTCTGTATTTTCTATACTCTCTTGAAGACAAACAAACTGAAGCCTTGGTAGTCTAGACTCACGAAGTCAAGCTTTTCTCAACTTTTTAAATTTTAAATCGATCTAAAGTTCCTCTATATTTCCAACGAATCTTAGTTCTATATGGCACGAATAAAAATTGATCTAATTTCTTTCTATTAAAAACATGCAGCAAACTGAGAATCATCAATATCATTCGGAATCATGAAGAAGAGACAAAAAAGCAGATTCATAATATATAATTTGCAATCAAATATTGAGGATAAATATGATGGCGATGACTTCACGCTTCTAAATATACATTTATAATGATAAAGTATACACATTCGAAATGACTTTTCAAGCTTGCTAAATATAGATAAATGTATATTTGTTTTGATTTGATTGATCGTATAAATCATTCCAACTGTATACTATTCTAAGAGAAAACTATATGATACAGTATTAATTAGCTTGTAAAATGATGAAACTCTGTAAAGTAAGATTAAGCATTACTCATGATTCTAGAAAAAATATGCATAACAGTTGGTGTTTTTATTTGGATCATATAGCATATTGATAGAACATAATAAAGTATTATTATATTGATTCTAAATTTAAATTTACAAGAGAATCACAAATTTAGTTAGATGGGCTAGTTCTTGTCTCTGATTTAGTTAAACATGAGATTGAGATGATGAATTCAAATTTTATTTTGTTTTAATTAAATAATTTATGATATAAATCAGATTTTTAATAATTATTTGTTGACAAATAAAATCAGAAATAAATTGATATACCGTTTTCTCATAAATTATGGAATGAAAACAGAGATGGCACAGTAAAGTGTATTTTTCACGAAGTATGATATTAACTTTTAACTGTTTTGAAATTTAGCAGTTACCATTTTCCAATAGAAGCCAGACCAATTGGAAAAATAATGTGACAAAATACAGAGAAACAAAGAAGGAAAAAAAGCTGTTATTTAAGGGGGACAAAACGACAAGAATGCGTGGATTAAACCAAAGTAATGATAATTAAAACGACACGTAGTTCAATGGTTTTTGCGGACTACCCGGATGTTTTACCCGTTTAGTGTAAGACATAAATTCCCCTTTTCACGCTCTTTCTCTTTCTTTTGCTTTTCACGCTTTATTTCCATCTCCATAGATTGATATACATGAGAATATAATGAAAGACTTTGATCTAATCTACACATAAACAAAAAAAAACTGAATAGTTTGATATACTAAACCTACTCGATAGCTATAAGCCTAGAACCCTATAAACAATGGGAAGGCTTAATCCTTGCTTATATATTTTACTACATTCTCAAATTCTACCAAAATCGTCAAACAATATTTCATATAAGTGTGTTACACTTAAAATTAAATATATTTGATATTTTGTAAATATTAAAATTTTGCGATATTTTACATATTTGGTTGGAATATATTAAAAACAACAAATTAGTTGATTTTTGTAATAAAATTTTAGTTGTTCGAGTATACGTATGTTTATAAAATTTTAAATACTGAGACAGGAGATAATGTTAAAAAAGAATCACTACATGATTTCTACAAATTATTCACAAATATTTTCATCCATAAATAAAAATAAGATTAAAAAAAAAAACAGAATACTGGTCGATCAAAATAGTTAAAAAATAAATAAATAAATAACTGAAATCATCAGTAGAGGCCAGGCGGTTCAAACGTTTTGTGGACCCACCTTTCTTTTTTGGACCTGTCAGGATCCGACCCGCCTCCACACACGAACGTGCATTCCACGCCACATATATTACTGAAACACGAGAAAAGTCCATTATCTCCTTCTGTGTGACGCCGATTACGCTTCTTTTTCACCGGCGCCGGAGTTGTCTTCCTCATGCTTTTGCAGGAACAATCGCGCCACTCCCTACATCACTGCTTTGTTGACTCGATCCAAAATCGTATTGCGGCGGAAGCTCTGTTCACTATCGCTCGAGTTTTGTTCGAAGACCTTCAATGTTACTGTCGTCGTCTAAGCTCCACTCGCTAAGGTTTGAACTCCCGGTTTCGTTGGCTACTGCTCTCTCTTTCGCCATCTTCTGCGTTACTTCTGATGGAGATGGACCTAATTCGGATTCGGTTAAAATCGGTCTTCCTGCTAAATTAGATCTCATTGGAGTTCCAAATCGAAGAGGTGATTTCATCGGTGTGTTCATGTAATTAGATCTCATCGGAGTTGATCTGACGATGTTGGATCGTAACGGAGTGGAGCCGTGGATGTTAGATCTCTTCGGAGTCGATTCGATTATGGTGGATCGCATCGGACTAGCTGTAACCATGTTAGATCTGATCGGAGTGGAAGAGACGATGTTAGATCTCAACGGCGTTCCGTGCCTTGATAAGTATGGAGAACCGCGATTACTGCGATCAACGTAGTCTCTCGGCGGTCTTGGTTTCTCAATCATCGGTGTCGATCTTCTCAAAGTTTTGCGTGAACGATCGTATGAATCATAAGGTGACTCCTCGTGAGATCTCTCACTTCTCGGCCGCAACACATCGTGATTCTCTATTGGCGTCTCATCTACGTAATCAGGCTCGTACACATCGTATCTTTGACTTGGAATGCTATCTGGAGAGATTAGGTTACTAATGAGGACGCGGATTGTGCCAACGTGAACATCACGGAACCAATGCAATGCATAGATTTCAACCACAACGGCTGAAGTATCAGCGTAGAGGAAATCCTCGCTGACTCGAAAGACGAACTTGTCATTCCAAGTTGGTTCGCACCACCTCTGTAATCTACGCAGGTGGTGAGTTTGCGTTGGGAGTGAACCCAAGCCATAGGTCTTCATTTTACGTGAGACGGAAGCTATGTCTTGAACAGAGATTATGTTGAGTTCTAGCAATTGGAAAGAAGGAAATATCGACATTGTTGTTGTGGATCATAATCATATGTGAATCATTCAAAATCAGTCACATTTGATGAAGCAATCTACTAAAATCTGCAGAAATTTTGAAAAAGAGCAAATGGAAATTTTGATTAACATCAAGGATTGATGATTCTCCATTCATTATACTGTTATTTACGTTTTGTGGCAAATCTCCGAATGATATGCATAATGTATTGGCCATTGCTTATTTTTCTTCCGACCTCTGAAGTAGAGAAAGAGAATCAATATTAGGTTCCATTTTTGGGTTGTGAATTTTGAAGGAACTGTGAAGAGAGAAAAGCGTAAATTGAGATTTTTGTAATGTGATATATCTGGTTAGACTCGAGTTTAAGTTCTCGGAGATTTGTTCTATCTTCTATTAATGTCATAAGTTATAACTTCCTAACATTTCTTGTTCTATATACATAGTATTACTTCAGTTTTTTAATTAAAAGTGTATCAAATTGGACCACACTAGGCCCATCTCATACCATGCAATTAAAAGCGAAAACAATTAGTACATGATTCATTAAAACTTGTGCAGAGTTGTTTGATCCCAAAAGGAAAATCGAGAATCAATTATCGTTATTCCACAAAGACACTAAGACCAAACTCAATCCTTAAGAATCCAAATGGAGTTTTTAGAACAGCTCTATTGATGGCTTTTAGATGATATTTTAATGATTTTTGGTAATTAAAAAATTTATTAGTGATAATTTTGGATAAGGACCGATTCTTATTAGAGAGGTTAAAGAACCTCTAAGAACCGGTGACGTGGCTTGTTGTGATTAGAGAATGAATTTGTAGTTGGAAAAAAATGCCTCTTTGGGCCTCATTTCTTCGCGGTCAGGGAAATTTTTTTTTGTCTCGGCTTCTTTTGGGGATTGGGGAACCATGTCTCGAGCAACCTAGAATCATCAGCGAGTCCTCTGAGGATCATCATCTCGAGGTTCCGAAACTTTCCCTGTCGTTGGCGAGTGGCGAGACCGGAATTTCCGAGAATCATTGGCGAGGCTTCGAAGGATTCATCTCTAAAATCGGGTGGATTCTCTCCCTAATCGGTGGATTTTCATCTACTCTAACCATGTAGGTATGATTCCGATTATTTGTACTAGTTAGGGCTCTCCAATTTTAGATTTTAGGGTTCTTTGATTTTTTTATTTTTCGGGTTGTTCGATTCTAGGGTTGCATGCCTACTTCGAAGAATTTTCGTGTTCAATGGTGTATTCATGATTATTGTTTACTGTATTGGAAGCTGAGAAGTTAGAAAAATCGGAGCAATGCCAACCACTGTGACATCTCACGGCTTTATGGCGAAGACAAGGATGTACCCTCGAAGCAATCCAACAAAAAAAGTATAGAGGCTATACCAATGTGCGTGTAAGTTACATATGTGAATCTGATCATGCTTTGTGACTTCATCCATTGTTTGATGTTTATGGCCATTATTGGTTCTACGTTGTATCAGGAGCGGAAGCAGCGAATTGACAATAATATGAAGACATTAGGAGAATTGCTTCCACATAAAGTTGAGATAACATTCTTTAGAGTATATATTTCCACCTGAGCTTGTTACATATAACTCATGAGAGATTGAAACTTAATTGTTGATGTGTATGATTTTGTAGGAGAATAACCCTGAATCAACATTGAATGTCATTGTTGCTCATGTTAAGCTTATGCATTTACAGATGAAGGTGTATAGTCTTGCTTCTCTTATCTTTCTTCTTTTTGGACTTGTTTATATAGAGCAAATAAATGAAAGTATAGGGTTTAGAATGATGGAACTAATCAAGCTCAAATACCGCACCGAAAAATCTATTTCTCTGTTTACTTGGTTAAGTGTTAGTGTGATAAAGACATAGAATGACCCTGAATTAAAGAAAATCCGAGAAAAGCTTTTGTCATGTGACATTTTGGGTTATTATGGTTATATGATTTAAGTCGAAGCAGGTTGGGAGGACAACCATCTCATCCTATGACATTCATTGAGGTAATACAATTATGCATATAAAGTAAACATAAATGGTTTTGTTGTTTGGAAACTGAGTATGTTGAGAGAGTTTGTTGTTTGTGATAGGGATATGGTCACTACATTCATCACGATCAGACACTGACAAAATCACTTGAGGATGTAATGGAAAATCTGCTTGGAAACGACTATGATGTTGCAACTACCTTGTTGCAGAGCAAATGCCTTACTAAATGCCTTTGTCCTCTGCTCAAGGCTTCTGCTGAGTCCTGTCCATTGCCTCTTCTCATCTGCAACTCTCAGAAAATACATTGTCTGGGAAAAAGAATGAAAGTAGAGAACTTCAGACCACTATTCTTATTACTATAACATATAGGAAAGGTGATGATATACTTCTAATAGCAAGTGTGAGTTTAGTATTTGAATTGTTTCTTAGATGTTATGATGTCTTATCTAATGTAGGCAAAAATTGTATATATGAAATACAAAGCCAAGTTAGATGCAGCAGAAGCTGATCTCTTACGCGAGGAAAAGAAGAAGCCAATGTCAAAAAAAGAAGAAAAAAAAAGTAAAAAAGTATTGAACTCTGAATTTTCATAGCTTGTCTAGTATTCTCTGTATAACAGATAACATCAACAATTTGTAGTATATAATTTCTGGTATTGCAGGCCCTCTTAAACACTTCTGATGATAATGATGACAGTGGACTCGTGAAGGAATGGATACACTTGCATCACTCAATGTCCTCGTAAGTGATCCAATAAACTCTTCCTTTGTTTTAATAAGTTCAAATGATCTATTTAACTGTCTGATCGTACATGTAAATCTATTTGATTCTTTGTG
>JAKUCM010001156.1:0-35951 GCA_023374145.1 Lepidium sativum | reverse complement strand
CCTATGGTATTATTTAGTAAAGGCGAAAGAATAGTTCGCTTTGTGTTAACTGCACTGCTCCTTATCTTGCCTGTAACGTGCAGGACATGTTTATATATCGAGTGTATCAAATTTTATGTTTCACATCCTCACGTTGGGGGATAAAAGATGAGACTCACCGGAGTAACATTTCTCTACAGCACCTGAAACTCTAAGAGGGTATCGTAGACGTGAATCACGGTTTGGTCGCATGGTCATGGCTCACCCACCAGCCTGATTCTTGAGAACTCTTATTAGCTTCTTGCTTTTGGTAAAAATGTAAAGATAATATATCATTTTCTGATTTTTGAAAGAAGTATATGGCTTACTAGCTTCTGCTCAACAATTCTTTTTTTTCTAAACCTTGTAAATCCAATAGTTGAATAGATCAAAAATAAATCACATAAATCCTACTTGTTTTTGTAAATATATATATATCCACACCATTTGCATCAATAGCTATTCTACATTTGGAGAATAATATATTACAACGGATCAAAAGTCTACGAGTTTCTTCTCAGCATAAAGTGAATTTTGTTGAGTGATGCTTATTCTGCACTCAAACCAACTCTGAAACTGGAAAATTTCGAGAACAATATATCAAGCTGTAACAAGTGAACAAATTTTGTAAAAATATATGTTTTTGTCAAAGGTAATAGGTACGGCTAAGGTTATTTGAAATCTCAGCAAATTATATAGATATAGTTATGTTGTCTTTGAGACTCAATGTAAGGTACTAAGACTAGCTCTGCTTATAAATATTGATAGCTCAGCAGATTATCTTTTTGCTGTTTTTGATAATACAGAACTTTTAGTTCTGGGCAGAAAGAATAGAAACAACTCTCATGAACAGAGTTTTGGGTGTATTTGATGCATAAAGAGAGAACCTTAGGATTTTGTGTTGTTAAGTAATTGTTAAGTTTGTACGTCCAAACCTCTGAAAGCATCTTTCAAGAATTTTTGATGTATCTTTCAATTTTTCTAATGACAGTAATTTATTTTGTTTGGGATAAAAATACCAAAAACAATTTGGACCCTTTTTCGATTTGCGAATTACATACTTGTGCTAGACCATGCGGGTCTTCTATGTGTGGTTTCAATTTTATCGGTTGTGCACAAAGAGATGAACAGTATGGCTTATGTTGATCTATATATATGGTTAGAGATGTGGTAAGTCCATCGATGTGAAATATGTGAAAAGATAGCATATATAGTAGATAATTAACTATTCTAATATCTTTTCTCGAGCTTTTAGGCCAGTTTAGTTTTTTTTTTCTCATTGGCCCACTGTAACAGGATCAAAAGAACGCTTTTGAGCCAATGTTATGGAGAGATATATGATTTTCTTGGGTCGAGAAAAAGGAATCTTACTCAGATTATATGTGCTCTGTATTTATGTTTTCAGGACAAGAAGAAAGAGAAACTCAATTGCATATACGTTTTGTAGATGGTTATAATGGGGTGCGCCAAAATTCCTTGCAGTAGTGCAACACAAGGACGACACTCAAGAGCCCGGACACTGAACTTTCATAATTGACCATTCCCCTACAAAATAAGGGTTAATAATGTGTGAGACAATGTCCCACATATCAGATATAAAACTGATAAGAACAGATACTACACTTGATTTTAGCCTAAAGGCCGAGAAAAGAATGATTCTACTCACTTCTTTCTTATAGTTTCAACAATGGTCTTTGCTTAGATACTTATTAATCTCTGGATAGAAATATGTATCCCAGTTTAGAAGTCGTTTTTATTTGAACTCCAAAATTGATGGGGGTTGTTGTTGCTCGATGAGCTACAAAACCCTTCCAAAAATAGGCGTATGCTGTTTAGCACGGAGAGCACACGGTATTCTTTAGTAAAAGGCGAAAGAATAGTTCGCTTTGTGCACACCGCACAGCTCTGTAACCTACTAGAAATGCTTACGAGACATTTATATATAAGTTCATCTTTATATTTTTTTTGCTGTTGGGAGATGTGGGACAAAAAAACACTTACGGCCTGGTTCATGCGAAATCAACCACAGAGAGGTACAAGTAAGGTCATGACCATTGCTTCTCTCTCTTCACTAGAAATATATATATATATATATATATATATGAAAATTGTTTATACATATATCAAGACTTGTGTGTTACATTGTAAGCTTATAAATCAACAAAAACTGCTTATGATACAATACCATATGTGATTGATTATTCTTGTTCCTCAACTCTTGATTTATCAATCAATAACGGAAGAATAAACAATTTTTGAACAATCCAAATAAACCCATACTTTATTATTCCCAAATCCCTGTAGCTGAAAGCACATTTCGTACTAACTGATGTGAGTAATCTTTTCAAACTTTCTCATGATATTAATATATTTCGATTGAGAAAAAGAAAAGTCTAAAAAAATTTGGACCATTTCTTGATTTTTGCTTGTCATCCTTGCGCAGGGGTCATGCTAATCTTCTCTGTATCGTTCCAATTTTATTGGATGTCCCCGAAAGGAGAAACCTATGCCTTATGTGTATGGTTAGAGATGTGTTAACTCTGCCGATTTGGGATATGGTATAAGAGAACTAGTTAATATATGGCTAACTATACTTAATTAACTACTTTTAAGCTTTTAGGCCAACTAAGTTTTGTTCTTATAGGCCCATTGGAGCTATGGCCAGAACTAGCCTTAATTTTAAATAAGACACAAGCAAATTATAGATCTCGATTATAGTTCGGTGTAACTCTTTAAAAATGAATGGCAAGTTCTAGGCTTAATTGCCAACTACTTATTGATCAGTTCAGTTGTAGCTGTAATTAACCGTTCTAGATTGGTTAAGAAGAAGGGGTCTACAATGTTGAGTTATACAATAATCATCATAATGTCTTCTATATGTTGATTTCAGAGCACAAAAGATAAGATCTTTTCAGGGTAACAAAACAGAAAGCTTCTAAAATGTGATATAGTGGGGTGCGCCAAAGCCTTTGCAGTAGTGCAGCGCATAGGCAACGCTCAAGAGCCCTGACAGTGAACTGCCATGATGGACTCTTCCCCTAGAAAAATAGAGTTAATATCGTGTGGGACGATGTCCCATATATCAGATATTAAACTGATAAGAACAGATACTACACTTGATCTTAGCCAAAAGGCCGAGAAAGGTATTATTTGGATAGTCTACGCACATCTCTTTTGTAGCTTCAACACTGCTTTTTCTTTTTTAATTCTTCTCGATGTGGGATAAGTCAGCTTTATAAATAAAATTAAACCTTATCTCCACTTGCCATAGTTATTCCTCCCACGAAGAGTATATATATATATATATATACTTCTAGATAGAAACAGGCATCAGTTTACAATAAATAATAATTGTAAATTCTGCTTTTCTTTTGAACTTGAGAATTGATGGAGATTTCTGTTGCTCAGTGAGCTTCAAAATCCATCCAAAAATATTCATTAGTAAAAGGCGAAAGAATAGTTCACTTTGTGTTCACTGCACTGCTCCTTATCTTGTTTGTAACGTACACGATAGGTTTATATATCGAGTGCATCAAATTTTATGTTTCGCATCCTCACATTGGGGGATAAAAGATGAGACTCAGCGGAGTAACATTTCTCTACAGAACCTGAAACTCTAAGAGGGTATCGTAGAAGTGAATCACGGTTTGGTCGCATGGTCATGGGTCACCCACCAGCCTGGTTCTTGAGAACTCTTATTAGCTTCTGTTTTTTGTTAAAAATGTTAAGATAATACATCACTTTTCTGATTTTTGACAGAAGTATATGGCTTACTAGCTTCTGCTCAACAATTCTTTTTTTTCTAAACCTTGTAAATCTAATAGTTGAATAGATAAAAAAAATCACATAAATCCAACTTGTTTTTGTAAATATATATATCCACACCATTTGCATCAATAGCTATTCTACAATTGGAGAATAATATATTACAACGGATCAAAAGTCTACGGGTTTCTTCTCAAAATAAAGTGAATTTTGTTGAGTGATGCCTATACTGCACTCAAACCAACTCTGCAACTGGAAAATTTTGAGAACAATATATCATGCTGTAACAAGTCAACATAGTTTGTAAGAATATATGTTTTTGTCAAAGGTAATAGGTACGGCTAAGGTTATTTGAAATCTCAGCAAATTATATAGATATAGTTATGTTGTCTTTGACACTCAATGTAAGGTACTAAGACTAGCTCTGCTTATAAATCTTGATAGCTCAGCAGATTATCTTTTTGCTGTTTTTGATAATAAAGAACTTTGAGTTTTGGGCAGAAAGAATAGAAACAACTCTCATGAACAGAGTTTTGGGGTGTATTTAATGCATAAAGAGAGAACCTTGAGATTTTGTGTTGTTAATTAATCCGTAATTTGATACGTCCAAACCTCTGAAAGCATCTTTCAAGAATTTTCGAGGTATCTTTCAATTTTTCTAATGACAGTAATTTATTTTGTTTGGGATAAAAATACCAAAAACAATTTGGACCCTTTTTCGATTTGCGAGTTACATCCTCGCGCTAGACCATGCCAATCTTCAATGTGTTGTTTCAGTTTATCGGTTGTACACAAAGAGATGAACACTATGGCTTATGTTGATCTATATATATAGTTAGAGATGTGGTTAGTCCATCGATGTAGGATATGTTAGAAAAATAGCATATATAGTAGATAATTAACTATTCTAATATCTTTTGTCGAGCTTTTAGGCCAGTTTAGTTTTTGTTCTCATTGGCCCACTGGAACAGGATCAAAAGAACGTTTTTGAGCCAATGTTATGCAGAGATATATGATTTTCTTGGGTCGAGAAAAAGGAATCTTACTCAGATTATATGTGCTCTGTATTTATGTTTTCAGGACAAGAAGAAAGAGAAACTCAATTGCATATACGTTTTGTAGATCGCTATAATGGGGTGCGCCAAAATTCCTTGCAGTAGTGCAACATAAGGACGACACTCAAGAGCCCGGACACTGAACTTTCATAATTGACCCTTCCCCTACAAAATAAGAGTTAATAACGTGTGAGACGATGTCCCACATATCAGATATGTTGTTACGAGACAAAACACTAGAAGAAACAAAGTAAGAAAAGAACAAAGAACACAAAGAATGTTTTGCTGAAAATCTTTTATTCTATGATAATGGAAAAATGAAAGAGACAACATGAAGTTATAAGAAACAAAAATGTAACAGCACCCACTACACCCATGAACTCATTATGTCCTATAATTTAAAGTAAAAACTGAAACTCCCAATTGATTAGAAATAAAAACTAGCAAAATATGTAACTGAAATCACTGATTGTAATTTGAATCACTTTTCAACACTCTCCCTTGATTCAAACTTGCACACTCCAATCTTACTTCTGAAGTATTCAAACTTGTTCTTTGATAATGCTTTTGTAAGAACATCTGCACTCTGCTCGTTTTTGCTGCAATGCTCCAAAACAATTGACCCTTCACTAACCAAGTCTCTTATAAAGTGGACCTTGATGGATATATGCTTTGTTCTTCCATGATATGCTGGATTCTTGGTCATTGCTATAGTTGCCTTGTTCTCACAGAAAATTTTTGTTGCCTTCACTTGTTCTTGCTTGATGTCTTCCAAAATTCTTCTTAACCAAACTGCCTGACATGCTGCTGCAGTAGCTGCTGTATACTCAGCTTCCGATGATGATAAAGCTGTCACTCTCTGCTTCTTTGAACTCCAACAAACTGCTCCAGAATCTAGATTGAAAACATGTCCTGAGGTACTTTTTCTATCTTCCACACAGCCTGCCCAATCGCTGTCTGTGAATCCAACTAATTCAAATTCTGAAACTGAGTTGTACCAAAAGCCATAGTCTACTGTTCCTGCAATATATCTCAACAACCTCTTTGCTGCTCAAAAATGATGCTTGGTCGGATTGTGCATGAACCTAGAAATTGCACTCACAGCAAAACAAATATCTGGTCTTGTGTGAGTTAGATAGATAAGACCTCCAACTAAACTCCTGAATTTTGTTGCATCTGCACTTATTGTGCCATCGTCCATTTGCAGCTTCTCATTGACATTCATCGGAATTTCTACAGCATTGCAACCTGTCATGTCAAACCTTTTAAGCAAGTCACAAGCATACTTATGTTGAGACACAAAAATCCCATCTTCCACTTGCTTAACCTCAAGACCAAGGAAAAAATACAACAACCCAAGATCTGTCATCTCAAACTTCTCCATCATACTAGCTTTGAACTTAGCAATAAGTGAAGCACTAGAACCCATATAAATTATATCATCTACATATAAACACACAACAAGGATATCTCCTTCACCTTGCTTCTTTATGTAGAGAGTAGGCTCACTTTTGCTTCTTTCAAAGCCAGAATCTGCAAAGAAAGAATCAATCTTGTTGTACCAAGCTCTGGGAGCTTGTTTATGCCCATAAAGAGCCTTATACAACCTGTAGACGAAACCCTCTTTGCCATAAACTACAAAACCTTCAGGCTGATCAACATAAACCTCTTCAAGTAGCTCACCATTCAAGAAAGCTGACTTAACATCAAACTGGTATATTGGCCAACGCATATAAGCTCCTAAGGCAAGAAGAATTCTTACAGTGTCAAACCTTGCTACCGGAGAGAAAGTATCTTCATAATCCACTCCATATTCTTGTGCATACCCCTTAACCACCAGCCTTGCCTTATACTTTTGAATGCTGCCATCTACATGATACTTAGTTTTAAACACCCACTTCACACCAATAGAATATTTATCACTAGGAAGCTCAACCAGCTGCCATGTTTGATTCTTCTCTATAGAAGCGATTTCCTCTTCCATCGCTTTTCGCCATTCTTCATTCTTTTCTGCTTCATTAACTGTCACTCGATCAGCACTAAAAAATGCATGTTGTTCCTCATAAATTTCTCGCAGTGATCTGAATTTTTGAGGTGGACTTGTGCTTGAATTTCCTTTTCCATCACTTGCCCCATTAACTCTAGGTGAGCTAGGCGTCGAGCTTGCTTGTGTATTAGCTACAGAGTGTGCTGGATTTTGACTCTCTTCTTGTTCATCAATGTTGTCAATGGAAATTTCTACAAGCTCACCATTTCCACCTTCACGCCAAGTTCAAACCGCTTCCTCATCAAAGGTAACATTTCTGCTCTCAACAATCTTCCCACTCACATGATTGTACAATCTATAACCTTTAGATTGTGAACAATATCAAAGAAAAATGCATTTCTCAGATTTTTTATCAAGCTTCTTCCTGATATGAACATCTATAAGAGAGTAGCAAACACTGCCAAAAACTCTTAAATGACTCACCCCAGGTTTCCTGCCACACCAAGCTTCATATCGTGTTCTGTTTAAGACTGCTCTTCTAGGAGATATGTTCAACAAGTACACTGCTGTCCTCACACTTTCTGCCCAAAACTGATTAGGTAGATTCTTCTGTTTTAACATGCTTCTAGCCATCTCCACTACAGTTCTGTTCTTCCTTTCCGCTACACCATTTTGCTCCGGTGTGTAAGCTATAGTAAGCTCATGGTGTATCCATTCTTTCTCACAGAATTGATTGAACTCAGTAGATGTAAACTCTCCTCCTCTGTCAGATCGTAACACCTTAACTTGCTGCTCACTTTGTTTCTCCACAAGATCCTTGAACTTCTTGAACATCTCGAACGCTTCTCCTTTCGATTCAAGAAAATACACCCAGCTCATCCCGCTGTAATCATCTGTCAGCATCAGAAAATACTTGCTGCCTCCAAGAGATGCGGTCTGCATCGGACCACATAAAACAGCATGAACAATCTCAAGACATTGAGTTGCTCTCCTTGCTTTTCGTACTGAAACCACCTGCGAGTTTGTTTCCCATATATGCAGCCTTCACACAACTTAAGAGCATCAATCTTTGGTAAGACGACCATATCCTTTTGATTGAGCACTCTTAACCCATTCTCATTTAGATGACCATACCGCAAATGCCACAACTTCGGAATATCAGAAACTTTAGCGACCAAATCACTTGTTTCAACAGAAGACATTTTCAATTGAAATAGATTGTTTAATGCCTTCTTCACCTCTGCCAACATGAGACCAGATTTCTTATCTTTGATGATACATACACCCTCATCAAATAAAACAGAACAATTTTTCTCCACGATTTGACCAACACTCAGCAGATTATGTGCTAGATCGGGAATGTAATACACATTATAGATGAGTTTGAGATTACCATGACCATTCTTGATAGCCACGACTCCTCTACCTTCAACTTGAACTTCTTTGTCATTTCCAAGTTTCACATTAAGCTTGTAGGACTCATCTAACTCTTTGAACAAATATTTTGTTCCCGTCATGTGATTTGAACAACCACTATCCAAATACCACACAGATTTGGACGTTTCCTCACTTTTAAATGCCATAAAAAGTCGAGGCTGCTCATCTTCTTGCTCAACAAAGCTAGCATGCTTTTCTTCTTTCTGCCTTTTCCAACAGTTGGCCTGCTTATGAAAATACTTCCTGCAATAATGACATTGATTGTCACTTTTGTTGGTACCTCTTGAGTTATCATAATAACCTCTTCCTCTGCCTCTTCCATGGTCTCCACGACCTCCCGATCTGCCTCGTCCTCTACCTGCAACTCCAGAGCTGCTGCCATTCTTCTTACCAGAGTACTCTCCCTTCATTTGGAAAGCTTTTGCTTCACTTTTCTCAGTCTTATTACCAAGACGATCCTCATGACCAATCAACGAGCTCATCATGGTGTCAAAGGTATATGTACTCATATCATTTGCCTCCATGATTGCAGGTATCACATATTCAAACTTTGGAGTTAAGCTCCTAAGAACTTTACTCACAACAATTTCATTTGACAAGAATTCACCATAAGACTTCATTTGGTTGACAACAGCGGAAACTCTCGCCAAATATTCTTGCATCGTCTCATTCTCCTTCATCTAAAGCGTTTCAAATTGATGACGAAGAGTCTGTAACTTGACAGCGACCGCCTTCTTATCTCCCATGTACTCATGCTTCAAAATTTCCCAGGCTTCGTGAGATGTATTCACTACTGAGATCCGAGACAGGATATCATCCTCCAAAGCCGCTTGGATCCAAAACAGCACCTTTGCATCCTTCTTGCGTCTCTCTCGTAACTCCTGATCAGGTTCCGCAGGATTTGCATCTTCATATCCATTCTCCACCAAATCCCAACTTTCTTGAGAAACAAAAATGTAACAGCACCCACTACACCCATGAACTCATTATGTCCTATAATTAAAAGTAAAAACTGAAACTCCCAATTGATTAGAAATAAAAACTAGCAAAACATGTAACTGAAATCATTGATTGTAATTTGAATCACTTTTCAACAAGATATAAAACTAATAAGAACAGATACTAAACTTGATCTTAGCCAAAAGGCCGAGAAAGGTATGATTCTACTCACTTCTTTCTTATAGTTTCAACAAAGGTTTTTGCTTAGATACTTATTAACCTCTAGATAGAAATATGTATCACAGTTTAGAAGTCGTTTTTATTTGAACTGCAAAATTGATGGGGGTTGTTGTTGCTCGATGAGCTACAAAACCCTTCCAAAAATAGGCTTAATCTGTTTAGCACGGAGAGCACACGGTATTCTTTAGTAAAAGGCAAAAGAATAGTTCGCTTTGTGCACACTGCACAGCTCCATAACTTACTAGAAATGCTTATGAGACATTTATATATAAGTTCATCTTAATGTATTTTTTGTTGTTGGGCGATGTGGGACAAAAAACACTTACGGCCTGGTTCATGCGAAATCAACCAGAGAGAGGTACAAGTAAGGTCATGACCATTGCTTCTCTCTCTTCACTATAAATATATATATATATATATATATATATATAAATGTATGACAAGTGTTTTTTCATATATCAAGACTTTTGTGTTACATTGTAAGCTTATAAATCAACCAAAACTGCTTATGATACGATACCATATGTGATTGATTATTCTTGTTCCTCAACTCTTGATTTATCAATCAATAACAGAAGAGTAAACAATTTTTGAATAATCCACATAAACCCATACTTTATTATTCCCAAATCCCTGTAGCTGAAAGCACAATTCGTACTAATTGATGTGAGTAATCTTTTCAAACTTTCTCATGATGTTAATATATTTCGATTGAGAAAAAGAAAATTCTAAAATAATTTGGACTATTTCTCAATTTGTGCGTGTCATCCTTGCGCAGGGGCCATGCTAATCTTCTCTGTATCGTTCCAATTTTATAGGATTTCCCCGAAGGGACAAACCTTATGCCTTATGTTGGTGTACATATATGGTTAGAGATGTGTTAACTCTGCCGATTTGGGATATGGTATAAGAGAACTAGTTAATATATGGCCAACTATACTTAATTATCTATATTTAAGCTTTTAGGCCGACTAAATTTTGTTCTTATAGCCCCATTGGAGCTATGGCCAGAACTAGCCTTAATTTTAAACAAGAAACGAGGAAATTATAGATCTCGATTATAGTTTGGTGTAACTCTTGAAAAATAAATGGCAAGTTCTAGGCTTAATTGCCAACTAATTATTGATCAGTCTGTAGCTGTAATTAACCGTTCTGGATTGGTTAAGAAGAAGGGGTCTACAATGTTGAGTTACACAATAATCATCATAATGTCTTCTATATGTTGATTTCAGAGCACAAAAGATAAGATCTTTTCAGGGTATCAAAACAGAAAGCTTCTAAAATGTGATATAGTGGGGTGCGCCAAAGCCTTTGCAGTAGTGCAGCGCATAGGCAACGCTCAAGAGCCCTGACAGTGAACTGCTTATAAAGAGACCGGACACTGAACTGTCATAATTGACCCTTCCCCTACAAAATAAGAGTTAATAACGTGTGAGACGATGTCCCACATATCAGATATAAAACTGATAAGAACAAATACTACATTTGATCTTAGCCTAAAGGCCGAGAAAAGAATGATTCTACTCACTTCTTTCTTATAGTTTCAACAACGGTCTTTGCTTAGATACTTATTAATCTCTAGATAGAAATATGTATCACAGTTTAGAAGTCGTTTTTATTTGAACTGCAAAATTGATGGGGGTTGTTGTTCCTCGATGAGCTACAAAACCCTTCTAAAAATAGGCGTAAGCTGTTTAGCACGGAGAGCACACGGTATTCTTTAGTAAAAGGCGAAAGAATAGTTCACTTTGTGCAAACCGCACAGCTCTGTAACTTACTAGAAATGCTTATGAGACATTTATATATAAGTTCATCTTAATGTATTTTTTGTTGTTGGGCGATGTGGGACAAAAAACACTTACGGCCTGATTCATGCGAAATCAACCACAAAGAGGTACAAGTAAGGTCATGACCATTGCTTCTCTCTCTTCACTATATATATATATATATGACAAGTGTTTTTACATATATCAAGACTTTTGTGTTACATTGTAAGCTTATAAATCAACCAAAACTGCTTATGATACGATACCATATGTGATTGATTATTCTTGTTCCTCAACTCTTGATTTATCAATCAATAACGAAAGAATAAACAATTTTTGAATAATCCACACAAACCCATACTTTATTATTCCCAAATCCCTCTAGCTGAAAGCACATTTCGTATTAATTGATGTGAGTAATCTTTTCAAACTTTCTCATGATATTAATATATTTCGATTGAGAAAAAGAAAAGTCTAAAATAATTTGGACTATTTCTCAATTTGTGCGTGTCATCCTTGCGCAGGGGCCATGCTAATCTTCTCTGTATCGTTCCAATTTTATAGGATGTCCCCAAAGGGACAACCCTTATGCCTTATATTGGTGTACATATATGGTTAGAGATGTGTTAACTCTGCCGATTTTTTATATGGTATATGAGAACTAGTTAATATATGGCTAACTATACTTAATTATCTACTTTTAAGCTTTTAGGCCGACTAAAGTTTGTTCTTATAGGCTCATTGGAGCTATGGCCAGAACTAGCCTTAATTTTAAACAGGAAACGAGCAAATTATAGATCTCGATTATAGTTTGGTGTAACTCTTGAAAAATGAATGGCAAGTTCTAGGCTTAATTGCCAACTAGTTATTGATCAGTTTGTAGCTGTAATTAACCGTTCTAGATTGGTTAAGAAGAAGGGGTCTTCAATGTTGGGTTATACAATAATCATCATAATGTCTTCTATATGTTGATTTCAGAGCACAAAAGATAAGATCTTTTCAGGGTAACAAAACAGAAAGCTTCTAAAATGTGATATAGTGGGGTGCGCCAAAGCCTTTGCAGTAGTGCAGCGCATAGGCAACGCTCAAGAGCCCTGACAGTGAACTGCCATGATGGACTCTTCCCCTAGAAAAATAGAGTTAATATCGTGTGGGACGATGTCCCACATATCAGATATTAAACTGATAAGAACAGATACTACACTTGATCTTAGCCAAAAGGCCGAGAAAGGTATGATTTGGATTAGTCTACGCACATCTCTTTTATAGCTTCAACACTGCTTTTTCCTTTTTAATTCTTCTCGATGTGAGATAAGTCAGCTTTATAAAAAAATTAAACCATATATCCACCATCCATAGTCATTCCTCCCACAAAGTGTATATATATATATATATATATACTTCTAGATAGAAACAGGCATCAGTTTACAATAAATAATAATTGTAAATTCTGCTTTTCTTTTGAACTTGAGAATTGATGGAGATTGCTGTTGCTCAGTGAGCTTCAAAATCCTTGCAAAAATAGGCGTATTCATTTGTAAAAGGCGAAGGAATAGTTCACTTTGTGTTCACTGCACTGCTCCTTATCTTGTTTGTAACATACACGATAGGTTTATATATTCAGTGTATCAAATTTTATGTTTCGCATCCTCAAATTGGGGGATAAAAGATGAGACTCAGCGGAGTAACATTTCTCTACAGCACCTGAAACTCTAAGAGGGTATCGTAGACGTGAATCACGGTTTGGTCGCATGGTCATGGGTCACCCACCAGCCTGGTTCTTGAGAACTCTTATTAGCTTCTTGTTTTTGGTAAAAATGTTAAGATAATATATCATTTTTCTGATTTTTGACAGAAGTATATGGCTTACTAGCTTCTGCTCAACAATTCTTTTTTTTTCTAATCCTTGTAAATCTAATAGTTGAATAGATAAAAAAAATAAAAAATAACATAAATCCAACTTGTTTTTGTAAATATATATATCCACACCATTTGCATCAATAGCTATTCTACATTTGGAGAATATATTATTACAACAGATCAAAAGTCTACGGGTTTCTTCTCAGCGTAAAGTGAATTTTGTTGTGAGTGATGCCTATTCTGCACTCAAACCAACTCTGAAACTGGAAAATTTTGAGAACAATATATCATGCTGTAACAAGTCAACATTGTTTGTAAGAATATATGTTTTTGTTAAAGGTAATAGGTACGGCTAAGGTTATTTGAAATCTCAGCAAATTATATATATATAGTTATGTTGTCTTTGACACTCAATGTAAGGTACTAAGACTACCTCTGCTTACAAAACTTGATAGCTCAGCGGATTATCTTTTTGCTGTTTTTGATAATACAGAACTTTGAGTTTTGGACAGAAAGAATAGAAACAACTCTGATGAACAGAGTTTTGGGTGTATTTGATGCATAAAGAGGGAACCTTGGGATTTTGTGTTGTTAATTATTTCGTAATTTGATACGTCCAAACCTCTGAAAGCATCTTTCAAGAATTTTCGAGGTATCTTTCAATTTTTCTAATGACAGTAATTTATTTTGTTTAAGATAAAAATACCAAAAACAATTTGGACCCTTTTTCGATTTGCGAGTTACATCCTTGCGCTAGACCATGCCAATCTTCTATGTGTTGTTTCAGTTTTATCGGTTGTCCACAAAGAAAAGAACAGTATGGCTTATGTTGATCTATATATATGGTTAGAGATGTGGTTAGTCCATCGATGTGGGATATGTTAGAAAAATAGCATATATAGTAGATAATTAACTATTCTAATATCTTTTCTCGAGCTTTTAGGCCAGTTTAGTTTTTGTTCTCATTGGCCCACTGGAACAGGATCAAAAGAATGCTTTTGAGCCAATGTTATGCAGAGATATATGATTTTCTTGGGTCGAGAAAAAGGAATCTTACTCACATAATATGTGCTCTGTATTTATGTTTTCAAGACAAGAAGAAAGAGAAACTCAATTGCATATACGTTTTGTAGATGGTTATAATGGGGTGCGCCAAAATTCATTGCAGTAGTGCAACACAAGGACAACACTAAAGAGCCCGGACACTGAACTGTCATAATTGACCCTTCCCCTACAAAATAAGAGTTAATAACGTGTGAGACGATGTCCCACATATCAGATATAAAACTGATAAGAACAGATACTACACTTGATCTTAGCCTAAAGGCCGAGAAAATAATGATTCTACTCACTTCTTTCTTATAGTTTCAACAACGGTCTTTGCTTAGATACTTATTAATCTCTAGATAGAAATATGTATCACAGTTTAGAAGTCATTTTTATTTGAACTGCAAAATTGATGGGGGTTGTTGTTGCTCGATGAGCTACAAAACCATTCCAAAAATAGGCGTAAGCTGTTTAGCACGGAGAGCACACGGTATTCTTTAGTAAAAGGCGAAAGAATAGTTCGCTTTGTGCAAACCGCACAGCTCTGTAACTTACTAGACATGCTTACGAGACATTTATATATAAGTTCATCTTAATGTATTTTTTGTTGTTGGGCGATGTGGGACAAAAAACACTTACGGCCTGATTCATGCGAAATCAACCACAAAGAGGTACAAGTAAGGTCATGACCATTGCTTCTCTCTCTTCACTATATATATATATATATATATATATATGACAAGTGTTTTTACATATATCAAGACTTTTGTGTTACATTGTAAGCTTATAAATCAACCAAAACTGCTTATGATACGATACCATATGTGATTGATTATTCTTGTTCCTCAACTCTTGATTTATCAATCAATAACGAAAGAATAAACAATTTTTGAATAATCCACACAAACCCATACTTTATTATTCCCAAATCCCTCTAGCTGAAAGCACATTTCGTATTAATTGATGTGAGTAATCTTTTCAAAATTTCTCATGATATTAATATATTTCGATTGAGAAAAAGAAAATCCAAAAAATAATTTGGACTATTTCTCAATTTGTGCGTGTCATCCTTGCGCAGGGGCCATGCTAATCTTCTCTGTATCGTTCCAATTTTATAGGATGTCCCCAAAGGGACAACCCTTATGCCTTATGTTGGTGTACATATATGGTTAGAGATGTGTTAACTCTGCCGATTTTTTATATGGTATATGAGAACTAGTTAATATATGGCTAACTATACTTAATTATCTACTTTTAAGCTTTTAGGTCGACTAAAGTTTGTTCTTATAGGCTCATTGGAGCTATGGCCAGAACTAGCCTTAATTTTAAACAGGAAACGAGCAAATTATAGATCTCGATTATAGTTTGGTGTAACTCTTGAAAAATGAATGGCAAGTTCTAGGCTTAATTGCCAACTAGTTATTGATCAGTTTGTAGCTGTAATTAACCGTTCTAGATTGGTTAAGAAGAAGGGGTCTTCAATGTTGGGTTATACAATAATCATCATAATGTCTTCTATATGTTGATTTCAGAGCACAAAAGATAAGATCTTTTCAGGGTAACAAAACAGAAAGCTTCTAAAATGTGATATAGTGGGGTGCGCCAAAGCCTTTGCAGTAGTGCAGCGCATAGGCAACGCTCAAGAGCCCTGACAGTGAACTGCCATGATGGACTCTTCCCCTAGAAAAATAGAGTTAATATCGTGTGGGACGATGTCCCACATATCAGATATTAAACTGATAAGAACAGATACTACACTTGATCTTAGCCAAAAGGCCGAGAAAGGTATGATTTGGATTAGTCTACGCACATCTCTTTTATAGCTTCAACACTGCTTTTTCCTTTTTAATTCTTCTCGATGTGAGATAAGTCAGCTTTATAAAAAAAATTAAACCATATATCCACCATCCATAGTCATTCCTCCCACAAAGTGTATATATATATATATATATACTTCTAGATAGAAACAGGCATCAGTTTACAATAAATAATAATTGTAAATTCTGCTTTTCTTTTGAACTTGAGAATTGATGGAGATTGCTGTTGCTCAGTGAGCTTCAAAATCCTTCCAAAAATAGGCGTATTCATTTGTAAAAGGCGAAGGAATAGTTCACTTTGTGTTCACTGCACTGCTCCTTATCTTGTTTGTAACATACACGATAGGTTTATATATTGAGTGCATCAAATTTTATTTTTCGCATCCTCAAATTGGGGGATAAAAGATGAGACTCAGCGGAATAACATTTCTCTACAGCACCTGAAACTCTAAGAGGGTATCGTAGACGTGAATCACGGTTTGGTCGCATGGTCATGGGTCACCCACCAGCCTGGTTCTTGAGAACTCTTATTAGCTTCTTGTTTTTGGTAAAAATGTTAAGATAATATATCATTTTTCTGATTTTTGACAGAAGTATATGGCTTACTAGCTTCTGCTCAACAATTCTTTTTTTTTCTAATCCTTGTAAATCTAATAGTTGAATAGATAAAAAAAATAAAAAATCACATAAATCCAACTTGTTTTTGTAAATATATATATCCACACCATTTGCATCAATAGCTATTCTACATTTGGAGAATATATTATTACAACAGATTAAAAGTCTACGGGTTTCTTCTCAGCGTAAAGTGAATTTTGTTGTGAGTGATGCCTATTCTGCACTCAAACCAACTCTGAAACTGGAAAATTTTGAGAACAATATATCATGCTGTAACAAGTCAACATTGTTTGTAAGAATATATGTTTTTGTTAAAGGTAATAGGTACGGCTAAGGTTATTTGAAATCTCAGCAAATTATATATATATAGTTATGTTGTCTTTGACACTCAATGTAAGGTACTAAGACTACCTCTGCTTACAAAACTTGATAGCTCAGCGGATTATCTTTTTGCTGTTTTTGATAATACAGAACTTTGAGTTTTGGGGAGAAAGAATAGAAACAACTCTGATGAACAGAGTTTTGGGTGTATTTGATGCATAAAGAGACAACCTTGGGATTTTGTGTTGTTAATTATTTCGTAATTTGATACGTCCAAACCCCTGAAAGCATCTTTCAAGAATTTTCGAGGTATCTTTCAATTTTTCTAATGACAGTAATTTATTTTGTTTAAGATAAAAATACCAAAAACAATCCACACAAACCCATACTTTATTATTCCCAAATCCCTTTAGCTGAAAGCACATTTCGTATTAATTGATGTGAGTAATCTTTTCAAACTTTCTCATGATATTAATATATTTCGATTGAGAAAAAGAAAAGTCTAAAATAATTTGGACTATTTCTCAATTTGTGCGTGTCATCCTTGCGCAGGGGCCATGCTAATCTTCTCTGTATCGTTCCAATTTTATAGGATGTCCCCAAAGGGACAACCCTTATGCCTTATGTTGGTGTACATATATGGTTAGAGATGTGTTAACTCTGCCGATTTTTTATATGGTATATGAGAACTAGTTAATATATGGCTAACTATACTTAATTATCTACTTTTAAGCTTTTAGGCCGACTAAAGTTTGTTCTTATAGGCTCATTGGAGCTATGGCCAGAACTAGCCTTAATTTTAAACAGGAAACGAGCAAATTATAGATCTCGATTATAGTTTGGTGTAACTCTTGAAAAATGAATGGCAAGTTCTAGGCTTAATTGCCAACTAGTTATTGATCAGTTTGTAGCTGTAATTAACCGTTCTAGATTGGTTAAGAAGAAGGGGTCTTCAATGTTGGGTTATACAATAATCATCATAATGTCTTCTATATGTTGATTTCAGAGCACAAAAGATAAGATCTTTTCAGGGTAACAAAACAGAAAGCTTCTAAAATGTGATATAGTGGGGTGCGCCAAAGCCTTTGCAGTAGTGCAGCGCATAGGCAACGTTCAAGAGCCCTGACAGTGAACTGCCATGATGGACTCTTCCCCTAGAAAAATAGAGTTAATATCGTGTGGGACGATGTCCCACATATCAGATATTAAACTGATAAGAACAGATACTACACTTGATCTTAGCCAAAAGGCCGAGAAAGGTATGATTTGGATTAGTCTACGCACATCTCTTTTATAGCTTCAACACTGCTTTTTCCTTTTTAATTCTTCTTGATGTGAGATAAGTCAGCTTTATAAAAAAAATTAAACCATATATCCACCATCCATAGTCATTCCTCCTACAAAGTGTATATATATATATATATATATATATATACTTCTAGATAGAAACAGGCATCAGTTTACAATAAATAATAATTGTAAATTCTGCTTTTCTTTTGAACTTGAGAATTGATGGAGATTGCTGTTGCTCAGTGAGCTTCAAAATCCTTCCAAAAATAGGCGTATTCATTTGTAAAAGGCGAAGGAATAGTTCACTTTGTGTTCACTGCACTGCTCCTTATCTTGTTTGTAACATACACGATAGGTTTATATATTGAGTGCATCAAATTTTATTTTTCGCATCCTCAAATTGGGGGATAAAAGATGAGACTCAGCGGAATAACATTTCTCTACAGCACCTGAAACTCTAAGAGGGTATCGTAGACGTGAATCACGGTTTGGTCGCATGGTCATGGGTCACCCACCAGCCTGGTTCTTGAGAACTCTTATTAGCTTCTTGTTTTTGGTAAAAATGTTAAGATAATATATCATTTTTCTGATTTTTGACAGAAGTATATGGCTTACTAGCTTCTGCTCAACAATTCTTTTTTTTTCTAATCCTTGTAAATCTAATAGTTGAATAGATAAAAAAAATAAAAAATCACATAAATCCAACTTGTTTTTGTAAATATATATATCCACACCATTTGCATCAATAGCTATTCTACATTTGGAGAATATATTATTACAACAGATTAAAAGTCTACGGGTTTCTTCTCAGCGTAAAGTGAATTTTGTTGTGAGTGATGCCTATTCTGCACTCAAACCAACTCTGAAACTGGAAAATTATGAGAACAATATATCATGCTGTAACAGGTCAACATTGTTTGTAAGAATATATGTTTTTGTTAAAGGTAATAGGTACGGCTAAGGTTATTTGAAATCTCAGCAAATTATATAGATATAGTTATGTTGTCTTTGACACTCAATGTAAGGTACTAAGACTACCTCTGCTTACAAAACTTGATAGCTCAGCGGATTATCTTTTTGCTGTTTTTGATAATACAGAATTTTGAGTTTTGGGGAGAAAGAATAGAAACAACTGTGATGAACAGAGTTTTGGGTGTATTTGATGCATAAAGAGAGAACCTTGGGATTTTGTGTTGTTAATTATTTCGTAATTTGATACGTCCAAACCTGTGAAAGCATCTTTCAAGAATTTTCGAGGTATCTTTCAATTTTTCTAATGACAGTAATTTATTTTGTTTAAGATAAAAATACCAAAAACAATCCACACAAACCCATACTTTATTATTCCCAAATCCCTTTAGCTGAAAGCACATTTCGTATTAATTGATGTGAGTAATCTTTTCAAACTTTCTCATGATATTAATATATTTCGATTGAGAAAAAGAAAAGTCTAAAATAATTTGGACTATTTCTCAATTTGTGCGTGTCATCCTTGCGCAGGGGCCATGCTAATCTTCTCTGTATCGTTCCAATTTTATAGGATGTCCCCAAAGGGACAACCCTTATGCCTTATGTTGGTGTACATATATGGTTAGAGATGTGTTAACTCTGCCGATTTTTTATATGGTATATGAGAACTAGTTAATATATGGCTAACTATACTTAATTATCTACTTTTAAGCTTTTAGGCCGACTAAAGTTTGTTCTTATAGGCTCATTGGAGCTATGGCCAGAACTAGCCTTAATTTTAAACAGGAAACGAGCAAATTATAGATCTCGATTATAGTTTGGTGTAACTCTTGAAAAATGAATGGCAAGTTCTAGGCTTAATTGCCAACTAGTTATTGATCAGTTTGTAGCTGTAATTAACCGTTCTAGATTGGTTAAGAAGAAGGGGTCTTCAATGTTGGGTTATACAATAATCATCATAATGTCTTCTATATGTTGATTTCAGAGCACAAAAGATAAGATCTTTTCAGGGTAACAAAACAGAAAGCTTCTAAAATGTGATATAGTGGGGTGCGCCAAAGCCTTTGCAGTAGTGCAGCGCATAGGCAACGCTCAAGAGCCCTGACAGTGAACTGCCATGATGGACTCTTCCCCTAGAAAAATAGAGTTAATATCGTGTGGGACGATGTCCCACATATCAGATATTAAACTGATAAGAACAGATACTACACTTGATCTTAGCCAAAAGGCCGAGAAAGGTATGATTTGGATTAGTCTACGCACATCTCTTTTATAGCTTCAACACTGCTTTTTCCTTTTTAATTCTTCTCGATGTGAGATAAGTCAGCTTTATAAAAAAAATTAAACCATATATCCACCATCCATAGTCATTCCTCCCACAAAGTGTATATATATATATATATATATACTTCTAGATAGAAACAGGCATCAGTTTACAATAAATAATAATTGTAAATTCTGCTTTTCTTTTGAACTTGAGAATTGATGGAGATTGCTGTTGCTCAGTGAGCTTCAAAATCCTTGCAAAAATAGGCGTATTCATTTGTAAAAGGCGAAGGAATAGTTCACTTTGTGTTCACTGCACTGCTCCTTATCTTGTTTGTAACATACACGATAGGTTTATATATTCAGTGCATCAAATTTTATGTTTCGCATCCTCAAATTGGGGGATAAAAGATGAGACTCAGCGGAGTAACATTTCTCTACAGCACCTGAAACTCTAAGAGGGTATCGTAGACGTGAATCACGGTTTGGTCGCATGGTCATGGGTCACCCACCAGCCTGGTTCTTGAGAACTCTTATTAGCTTCTTGTTTTTGGTAAAAATGTTAAGATAATATATCATTTTTCTGATTTTTGACAGAAGTATATGGCTTACTAGCTTCTGCTCAACAATTCTTTTTTTTCTAATCCTTGTAAATCTAATAGTTGAATAGATAAAAAAAATAAAAAATCACATAAATCCAACTTGTTTTTGTAAATATATATATCCACACCATTTGCATCAATAGCTATTCTACATTTGGAGAATATATTATTACAACAGATCAAAAGTCTACGGGTTTCTTCTCAGCATAAAGTGAATTTTGTTGTGAGTGATGCCTATTCTGCACTCAAACCAACTCTGAAACTGGAAAATTTTGAGAACAATATATCATGCTGTAACAAGTCAACATTGTTTGTAAGAATATATGTTTTTGTTAAAGGTAATAGGTACGGCTAAGGTTATTTGAAATCTCAGCAAATTATATATATATAGTTATGTTGTCTTTGACACTCAATGTAAGGTACTAAGACTACCTCTGCTTACAAAACTTGATAGCTCAGCGGATTATCTTTTTGCTGTTTTTGATAATACAGAACTTTGAGTTTTGGGGAGAAAGAATAGAAACAACTCTGATGAACAGAGTTTTGGGTGTATTTGATGCATAAAGAGAGAACCTTGGGATTTTGTGTTGTTAATTATTTCGTAATTTGATACGTCCAAACCCCTGAAAGCATCTTTCAAGAATTTTCGAGGTATCTTTCAATTTTTCTAATGACAGTAATTTATTTTGTTTAAGATAAAAATACCAAAAACAATCCACACAAACCCATACTTTATTATTCCCAAATCCCTTTAGCTGAAAGCACATTTCGTATTAATTGATGTGAGTAATCTTTTCAAACTTTCTCATGATATTAATATATTTCGATTGAGAAAAAGAAAAGTCTAAAATAATTTGGACTATTTCTCAATTTGTGCGTGTCATCCTTGCGCAGGGGCCATGCTAATCTTCTCTGTATCGTTCCAATTTTATAGGATGTCCCCAAAGGGACAACCCTTATGCCTTATGTTGGTGTACATATATGGTTAGAGATGTGTTAACTCTGCCGATTTTTTATATGGTATATGAGAACTAGTTAATATATGGCTAACTATACTTAATTATCTACTTTTAAGCTTTTAGGCCGACTAAAGTTTGTTCTTATAGGCTCATTGGAGCTATGGCCAGAACTAGCCTTAATTTTAAACAGGAAACGAGCAAATTATAGATCTCGATTATAGTTTGGTGTAACTCTTGAAAAATGAATGGCAAGTTCTAGGCTTAATTGCCAACTAGTTATTGATCAGTTTGTAGCTGTAATTAACCGTTCTAGATTGGTTAAGAAGAAGGGGTCTTCAATGTTGGGTTATACAATAATCATCATAATGTCTTCTATATGTTGATTTCAGAGCACAAAAGATAAGATCTTTTCAGGGTAACAAAACAGAAAGCTTCTAAAATGTGATATAGTGGGGTGCGCCAAAGCCTTTGCAGTAGTGCAGCGCATAGGCAACGTTCAAGAGCCCTGACAGTGAACTGCCATGATGGACTCTTCCCCTAGAAAAATAGAGTTAATATCGTGTGGGACGATGTCCCACATATCAGATATTAAACTGATAAGAACAGATACTACACTTGATCTTAGCCAAAAGGCCGAGAAAGGTATGATTTGGATTAGTCTACGCACATCTCTTTTATAGCTTCAACACTGCTTTTTCCTTTTTAATTCTTCTTGATGTGAGATAAGTCAGCTTTATAAAAAAATTAAACCATATATCCACCATCCATAGTCATTCCTCCTACAAAGTGTATATATATATATATATATATATACTTCTAGATAGAAACAGGCATCAGTTTACAATAAATAATAATTGTAAATTCTGCTTTTCTTTTGAACTTGAGAATTGATGGAGATTGCTGTTGCTCAGTGAGCTTCAAAATCCTTTCCAAAAATAGGCGTATTCATTTGTAAAAGGCGAAGGAATAGTTCACTTTGTGTTCACTGCACTGCTCCTTATCTTGTTTGTAACATACACGATAGGTTTATATATTGAGTGCATCAAATTTTATTTTTCGCATCCTCAAATTGGGGGATAAAAGATGAGACTCAGCGGAATAACATTTCTCTACAGCACCTGAAACTCTAAGAGGGTATCGTAGACGTGAATCACGGTTTGGTCGCATGGTCATGGGTCACCCACCAGCCTGGTTCTTGAGAACTCTTATTAGCTTCTTGTTTTTGGTAAAAATGTTAAGATAATATATCATTTTTCTGATTTTTGACAGAAGTATATGGCTTACTAGCTTCTGCTCAACAATTCTTTTTTTTTCTAATCCTTGTAAATCTAATAGTTGAATAGATAAAAAAAATAAAAAATCACATAAATCCAACTTGTTTTTGTAAATATATATATCCACACCATTTGCATCAATAGCTATTCTACATTTGGAGAATATATTATTACAACAGATTAAAAGTCTACGGGTTTCTTCTCAGCGTAAAGTGAATTTTGTTGTGAGTGATGCCTATTCTGCACTCAAACCAACTCTGAAACTGGAAAATTATGAGAACAATATATCATGCTGTAACAGGTCAACATTGTTTGTAAGAATATATGTTTTTGTTAAAGGGTAATAGGTACGGCTAAGGTTATTTGAAATCTCAGCAAATTATATAGATATAGTTATGTTGTCTTTGACACTCAATGTAAGGTACTAAGACTACCTCTGCTTACAAAACTTGATAGCTCAGCGGATTATCTTTTTGCTGTTTTTGATAATACAGAATTTTGAGTTTTGGGGAGAAAGAATAGAAACAACTGTGATGAACAGAGTTTTGGGTGTATTTGATGCATAAAGAGAGAACCTTGGGATTTTGTGTTGTTAATTATTTCGTAATTTGATACGTCCAAACCTGTGAAAGCATCTTTCAAGAATTTTCGAGGTATCTTTCAATTTTTCTAATGACAGTAATTTATTTTGTTTAAGATAAAAAATACCAAAAACAATCCACACAAACCCATACTTTATTATTCCCAAATCCCTTTAGCTGAAAGCACATTTCGTATTAATTGATGTGAGTAATCTTTTCAAACTTTCTCATGATATTAATATATTTCGATTGAGAAAAAGAAAAGTCTAAATAATTTGGACTATTTCTCAATTTGTGCGTGTCATCCTTGCGCAGGGGCCATGCTAATCTTCTCTGTATCGTTCCAATTTTATAGGATGTCCCCAAAGGGACAACCCTTATGCCTTATGTTGGTGTACATATATGGTTAGAGATGTGTTAACTCTGCCGATTTTTTATATGGTATATGAGAACTAGTTAATATATGGCTAACTATACTTAATTATCTACTTTTAAGCTTTTAGGCCGACTAAAGTTTGTTCTTATAGGCTCATTGGAGCTATGGCCAGAACTAGCCTTAATTTTAAACAGGAAACGAGCAAATTATAGATCTCGATTATAGTTTGGTGTAACTCTTGAAAAATGAATGGCAAGTTCTAGGCTTAATTGCCAACTAGTTATTGATCAGTTTGTAGCTGTAATTAACCGTTCTAGATTGGTTAAGAAGAAGGGGTCTTCAATGTTGGGTTATACAATAATCATCATAATGTCTTCTATATGTTGATTTCAGAGCACAAAAGATAAGATCTTTTCAGGGTAACAAAACAGAAAGCTTCTAAAATGTGATATAGTGGGGTGCGCCAAAGCCTTTGCAGTAGTGCAGCGCATAGGCAACGCTCAAGAGCCCTGACAGTGAACTGCCATGATGGACTCTTCCCCTAGAAAAATAGAGTTAATATCGTGTGGGACGATGTCCCACATATCAGATATTAAACTGATAAGAACAGATACTACACTTGATCTTAGCCAAAAGGCCGAGAAAGGTATGATTTGGATTAGTCTACGCACATCTCTTTTATAGCTTCAACACTGCTTTTTCCTTTTTAATTCTTCTCGATGTGAGATAAGTCAGCTTTATAAAAAAAATTAAACCATATATCCACCATCCATAGTCATTCCTCCCACAAAGTGTATATATATATATATATATATACTTCTAGATAGAAACAGGCATCAGTTTACAATAAATAATAATTGTAAATTCTGCTTTTCTTTTGAACTTGAGAATTGATGGAGATTGCTGTTGCTCAGTGAGCTTCAAAATCCTTGCAAAAATAGGCGTATTCATTTGTAAAAGGCGAAGGAATAGTTCACTTTGTGTTCACTGCACTGCTCCTTATCTTGTTTGTAACATACACGATAGGTTTATATATTCAGTGCATCAAATTTTATGTTTCGCATCCTCAAATTGGGGGATAAAAGATGAGACTCAGCGGAGTAACATTTCTCTACAGCACCTGAAACTCTAAGAGGGTATCGTAGACGTGAATCACGGTTTGGTCGCATGGTCATGGGTCACCCACCAGCCTGGTTCTTGAGAACTCTTATTAGCTTCTTGTTTTTGGTAAAAATGTTAAGATAATATATCATTTTTCTGATTTTTGACAGAAGTATATGGCTTACTAGCTTCTGCTCAACAATTCTTTTTTTTCTAATCCTTGTAAATCTAATAGTTGAATAGATAAAAAAAATAAAAAATCACATAAATCCAACTTGTTTTTGTAAATATATATATCCACACCATTTGCATCAATAGCTATTCTACATTTGGAGAATATATTATTACAACAGATCAAAAGTCTACGGGTTTCTTCTCAGCATAAAGTGAATTTTGTTGTGAGTGATGCCTATTCTGCACTCAAACCAACTCTGAAACTGGAAAATTTTGAGAACAATATATCATGCTGTAACAAGTCAACATTGTTTGTAAGAATATATGTTTTTGTTAAAGGTAATAGGTACGGCTAAGGTTATTTGAAATCTCAGCAAATTATATAGATATAGTTATGTTGTCTTTGACACTCAATGTAAGGTACTAAGACTACCTCTGCTTACAAAACTTGATAGCTCAGCGGATTATCTTTTTGCTGTTTTTGATAATACAGAACTTTGAGTTTTGGGGAGAAAGAATAGAAACAACTCTGATGAACAGAGTTTTGGGTGTATTTGATGCATAAAGAGAGAACATTGGGATTTTGTGTTGTTAATTATTTCGTAATTTGATACGTCCAAACCTCTGAAAGCATCTTTCAAGAATTTTCGAGGTATCTTTCAATTTTTCTAATGACAGTAATTTATTTTGTTTAAGATAAAAATACCAAAAACAATTTGGACCCTTTTTCGATTTGCGAGTTACATCCTTGCGCTAGACCATGCCAATCTTCTATGTGTTGTTTCAGTTTTATCGGTTGTCCACAAAGAAAAGAACAGTATGGCTTATGTTGATCTATATATATGGTTAGAGATGTGGTTAGTCCATCGATGTGGGATATGTTAGAAAAATAGCATATATAGTAGATAATTAACTATTCTAATATCTTTTCTCGAGCTTTTAGGCCAGTTTAGTTTTTGTTCTCATTGGCCCACTGGAACAGGATCAAAAGAACGCTTTTGAGCCAATGTTATGCAGAGATATATGATTTTCTTGGGTCGAGAAAAAGGAATCTTACTCACATAATATGTGCTCTGTATTTATGTTTTCAGGACAAGAAGAAAGAGAAACTCAATTGCATATACGTTTTGTAGATGGTTATAATGGGGTGCGCCAAAATTCATTGCAGTAGTGCAACACAAGGACAACACTAAAGAGCCCGGACACTGAACTGTCATAATTGACCCTTCCCCTACAAAATAAGAGTTAATAACGTGTGAGACGATGTCCCACATATCAGATATAAAACTGATAAGAACAGATACTACACTTGATCTTAGCCTAAAGGCCGAGAAAATAATGATTCTACTCACTTCTTTCTTATAGTTTCAACAACGGTCTTTGCTTAGATACTTATTACTCTCTAGATAGAAATATGTATCACAGTTTAGAAGTCGTTTTTATTTGAACTGCAAAATTGATGGGGGTTGTTGTTGCTCGATGAGCTACAAAACCATTCCAAAAATAGGCGTAAGCTGTTTAGCACGGAGAGCACACGGTATTCTTTAGTAAAAGGCGAAAGAATAGTTCGCTTTGTGCAAACCGCACGGCTCTGTAACTTACTAGAAATGCTTACGAGACATTTATATATAAGTTCATCTTAATGTATTTTTTGTTGTTGGGCGATGTGGGACAAAAAACACTTACGGCCTGATTCATGCGAAATCAACCACAAAGAGGTACAAGTAAGGTCATGACCATTGCTTCTCTCTCTTCACTATATATATATATATGACAAGTGTTTTTACATATATCAAGACTTTTGTGTTACATTGTAAGCTTATAAATCAACCAAAACTGCTTATGATACGATTCCATATGTGATTGATTATTCTTGTTCCTCAACTCTTGATTTATCAATCAATAACGAAAGAATAAACAATTTTTGAATAATCCACACAAACCCATACTTTATTATTCCCAAATCCCTCTAGCTGAAAGCACATTTCGTATTAATTGATGTGAGTAATCTTTTCAAACTTTCTCATGATATTAATATATTTCGATTGAGAAAAAGAAAAGTCTAAAATAATTTGGACTATTTCTCAATTTGTGCGTGTCATCCTTGCGCAGGGGCCATGCTAATCTTCTCTGTATCGTTCCAATTTTATAGGATGTCCCCAAAGGGACAACCCTTATGCCTTATGTTGGTGTACATATATGGTTAGAGATGTGTTAACTCTGCCGATTTTTTAGATGGTATATGAGAACTAGTTAATATATGGCTAACTATACTTAATTATCTACTTTTAAGCTTTTAGGCCGACTAAAGTTTGTTCTTATAGGCTCATTGGAGCTATGGCCAGGACCAACCTTAATTTTAAACAGGAAACGAGCAAATTATAGATCTCGATTATAGTTTGGTGTAACTCTTGAAAAATGAATGGCAAGTTCTAGGCTTAATTGCCAACTAGTTATTGATCAGTTTGTAGCTGTAATTAACCGTTCTAGATTGGTTAAGAAGAAGGGGTCTTCAATGTTGGGTTATACAATAATCATCATAATGTCTTCTATATGTTGATTTCAGAGCACAAAAGATAAGATCTTTTCAGGGTAACAAAACAGAAAGCTTCTAAAATGTGATATAGTGGGGTGCGCCAAAGCCTTTGCAGTAGTGCAGCGCATAGGCAACGCTCAAGAGCCCTGACAGTGAACTGCCATGATGGACTCTTCCCCTAGAAAAATAGAGTTAATATCGTGTGGGACGATGTCCCACATATCAGATATTAAACTGATAAGAACAGATACTACACTTGATCTTAGCCAAAAGGCCGAGAAAGGTATGATTTGGATTAGTCTACGCACATCTCTTTTATAGCTTCAAAACTGCTTTTTCCTTTTTAATTCATCTCGATGTGAGATAAGTCAGCTTTATAAAAAAAATTAAACCATATATCCACCATCCATAGTCATTCCTCCCACAAAGTGTATATATATATATATATACTTCTAGATAGAAACAGGCATCAGTTTACAATAAATAATAATTGTAAATTCTGCTTTTCTTTTGAACTTGAGAATTGATGGAGATTGCTGTTGCTCAGTGAGCTTCAAAATCCTTCCAAAAATAGGCGTATTCATTTGTAAAAGGCGAAGGAATAGTTCACTTTGTGTTCACTGCACTGCTCCTTATCTTGTTTGTAACATACACGATAGGTTTATATATTGAGTGCATCAAATTTTATTTTTCGCATCCTCAAATTGGGGGATAAAAGATGAGACTCAGCGGAATAACATTTCTCTACAGCACCTGAAACTCTAAGAGGGTATCGTAGACGTGAATCACGGTTTGGTCGCATGGTCATGGGTCACCCACCAGCCTGGTTCTTGAGAACTCTTATTAGCTTCTTGTTTTGGGTAAAAATGTTAAGATAATATATCATTTTTCTGATTTTTGACAGAAGTATATGGCTTACTAGCTTCTGCTCAACAATTCTTTTTTTTTCTAATCCTTGTAAATCTAATAGTTGAATAGATAAAAAAGATAAAAAATCACATAAATCCAACTTGTTTTTGTAAATATATATATCCACACCATTTGCATCAATAGCTATTCTACATTTGGAGAATATATTATTACAAGAGATCAAAAGTCTACGGGTTTCTTCTCAGCGTAAAGTGAATTTTGTTGTGAGTGATGCCTATTCTGCACTCAAACCAACTCTGAAACTGGAAAATTTTGAGAACAATATATCATGCTGTAACAAGTCAACATTGTTTGTAAGAATATATGTTTTTGTTAAAGGTAATAGGTACGGCTAAGGTTATTTGAAATCTCAGCAAATTATATAGATATAGTTATGTTGTCTTTGACACTCAATGTAAGGTACTAAGACTACCTCTGCTTACAAAACTTGATAGCTCAGCGGATTATCTTTTTGCTGTTTTTGATAATACAGAACTTTGAGTTTTGGGGAGAAAGAATAGAAACAACTCTGATGAACAGAGTTTTGGGTGTATTTGATGCATAAAGAGAGAACCTTGGGATTTTGTGTTGTTAATTATTTCGTAATTTGATACGTCCAAACCTCTGAAAGCATCTTTCAAGAATTTTCGAGGTATCTTTCAATTTTTCTAATGACAGTAATTTATTTTGTTTAAGATAAAAATACCAAAAACAATTTGGACCCTTTTTCGATTTGCGAGTTACATCCTTGCGCTAGACCATGCCAATCTTCTATGTGTTGTTTCAGTTTTATCGGTTGTCCACAAAGAAAAGAACAGTATGGCTTATGTTGATCTATATATATGGTTAGAGATGTGGTTAGTCCATCGATGTGGGATATGTTAGAAAAATAGCATATATAGTAGATAATTAACTATTCTAATATCTTTTCTCGAGCTTTTAGGCCAGTTTAGTTTTTGTTCTCATTGGCCCACTGGAACAGGATCAAAAGAACGCTTTTGAGCCAATGTTATGCAGAGATATATGATTTTCTTGGGTCGAGAAAAAGGAATCTTACTCACATAATATGTGCTCTGTATTTATGTTTACAAGAAGAAAGAGAAACTCAATTGCATATACGTTTTGTAGATGGTTATAATGGGGTGCGCCAAAATTCATTGCAGTAGTGCAACACAAGGACAACACTAAAGAGCCGGGACACTGAACTGTCATAATTGACCCTTCCCCTACAAAATAAGAGTTAATAACGTGTGAGACGATGTCCCACATATCAGATATAAAACTGATAAGAACAGATACTACACTTGATCTTAGCCTAAAGGCCGAAAAAATAATGATTCTACTCACTTCTTTCTTATAGTTTCAACAACGGTCTTTGCTTAGATACTTATTAATCTCTAGATAGAAATATGTATCACAGTTTAGAAGTCGTTTTTATTTGAACTGCAAAATTGATGGGGTTTGTTGTTGCTCGATGAGCTACAAAACCATTCCAAAAATAGGCGTAAGCTGTTTAGCACGGAGAGCACACGGTATTCTTTAGTAAAAGGCGAAAGAATAGTTCGCTTTGTGCAAACCGCACAGCTCTGTAACTTACTAGAAATGCTTACGAGACATTTATATATAAGTTCATCTTAATGTATTTTTTGTTGTTGGGCGATGTGGGACAAAAAACACTTACGGCCTGATTCATGCGAAATCAACCACAAAGAGGTACAAGTAAGGTCATGACCATTGCTTCTCTCTCTTCACTATATATATATATATATATATATATATGACAAGTGTTTTTACTTATATCAAGACTTTTGTGTTACATTGTAAGCTTATAAATCAACCAAAACTGCTTATGATACGATACCATATGTGATTGATTATTCTTGTTCCTCAACTCTTGATTTATCAATCAATAACGAAAGAATAAATAATTTTTGAATAATCCACACAAACCCATACTTTATTATTCCCAAATCCCTCTAGCTGAAAGCACATTTCGTATTAATTGATGTGAGTAATCTTTTCAAACTTTCTCATGATATTAATATATTTCGATTGAGAAAAAGAAAAGTCTAAAATAATTTGGACTATTTCTCAATTTGTGCGTGTCATCCTTGCGCAGGGGCCATGCTAATCTTCTCTGTATCGTTCCAATTTTATAGGATGTCCCCAAAGGGACAACCCTTATGCCTTATGTTGGTGTACATATATGGTTAGAGATGTGTTAACTCTGCCGATTTTTTATATGGTATATGAGAACTAGTTAATATATGGCTAACTATACTTAATTATCTACTTTTAAGCTTTTAGGCCGACTAAAGTTTGTTCTTATAGGCTCATTGGAGCTATGGCCAAAACTAGCCTTAATTTTAAACAAGAAACGAGCAAATTATAGATCTCGATTATAGTTTGGTGTAACTCTTGAAAAATGAATGGCAAGTTCTAGGCTTAATTGCCAACTAGTTATTGATCAGTTTGTAGCTGTAATTAACCGTTCTAGATTGGTTAAGAAGAAGGGGTCTTCAATGTTGGGTTATACAATAATCATCATAATGTCTTCTATATGTTGATTTCAGAGCACAAAAGATAAGATCTTTTCAGGGTAACAAAACAGAAAGCTTCTAAAATGTGATATAGTGGGGTGCGCAAAGCCTTTGCAGTAGTGCAGCGCATAGGCAACGCTCAAGAGCCCTGACAGTGAACTGCCATGATGGACTCTTCCCCTAGAAAAATAGAGTTAATATCGTGTGGGACGATGTCCCACATATCAGATATTAATCTGATAAGAACAGATACTACACTTGATCTTAGCCAAAAGGCCGAGAAAGGTATGATTTGGATTAGTCTACGCACATCTCTTTTATAGCTTCAACACTGCTTTTTCCTTTTTAATTCTTCTCGATGTGGGATAAGTCAGCTTTATAAAAAAAATTAAACCATATCTCCACCATCCATAGTCATTCCTCCCACAAAGAGTATATATATATATATATATACTTCTAGATAGAAACAGGCATCAGTTTACAATAAATAATAATTGTAAATTCTGCTTTTCTTTTGAACTTGAGAATTGATGGAGATTGCTGTTGCTCAGTGAGCTTCAAAATCCTTCCAAAAATAGGCGTATTCATTTGTAAAAGGCAAAGGAATAGTTCACTTTGTGTTCACTGCACTGCTCCTTATCTTGTTTGTAACATACACGATAGGTTTATATATTGAGTGCATCAAATTTTATGTTTCGCATCCTCAAATTGGGGGATAAAAGATGAGACTCAGCGGAGTAACATTTCTCTACAGCACCTGAAACTCTAAGAGGGTATCGTAGACGTGAATCACGGTTTGGTCGCATGGTCATGGGTCACCCACCAGCCTGGTTCTTGAGAACTCTTATTAGCTTCTTGTTTTTGGTAAAAATGTTAAGATAATATATCATTTTTCTGATTTTTGACAGAAATATATGGCTTACTAGCTTCTGCTCAACCATTCTTTTTTTTTCTAATCCTTGTAAATCTAATAGTTGAATAGATAAAAAAAATAAAAAAATCACATAAATCCAACTTTTTTTTGTAAATATATATATCCACACCATTTGCATCTATAGCTATTCTACATTTGGAGAATATATTATTACAACAGATCAAAAGTCTACGGGTTTCTTCTCAGCATAAAGTGAATTTTGTTGAGTGATGCCTATTCTGCAATCAAACCAACTCTGAAAATGGAAAATTTTGAGAACAATATATCATGCTGTAACAAGTCAACATTGTTTGTAAGAATATATGTTTTTGTTAAAGGTAATAGGTACGGCTAACGTTATTTGAAATCTCAGCAAATTATATAGATATAGTTATGTTGTCTTTGACACTCAATGTAAGGTACTAAGACCTACACCCCCCTCTGCTTACAAAACTTGATGGCTCAGCGGATTATCTTTTTGCTGTTTTTGATAATACAGAACTTTGAGTTTTGGGCAGAAAGAATAGAAACAACTCTGATGAACATAGTTTTGGGTGTATTTGATGCATAAAGAGAGAACCTTGGGATTTTGTGTTGTTAATTATTTCGTAATTTGATACGTCCAAACCTCTGAAAGCATCTTTCAAGAATTTTCGAGGTATCTTTCAATTTTTCTAATGACAGTAATTTATTTTGTTTAAGATAAAAATACCAAAAACAATTTGGACCCTTTTTCGATTTGCGAGTTACATCCTTGCGCTAGACCATGCCAATCTTCTATGTGTTGTTTCAGTTTTATCGGTTGTCCACAAAGAAAAGAACAGTATGGCTTATGTTGATCTATATATATGGTTAGAGATGTGGTTAGTCCATCGATATGTTAGAAAAATAGCATATATAGTAGATAATTAACTATTCTAATATCTTTTCTCGAGCTTTTAGGCCAGTTTAGTTTTTGTTCTCATTGGCCCACTGGAACAGGATCAAAAGAACGCTTTTGAGCCAATGTTATGCAGAGATATATGATTTTCTTGGGTCGAGAAAAAGGAATCTTACTCACATTATATGTGCTCTGTATTTATGTTTTCAGGACAAGAAGAAAGAGAAACTCAATTGCATATACGTTTTGTAGATGGTTATAATGGGGTGCGCCAAAATTCATTGCAGTAGTGCAACACAAGGACAACACTAAAGAGCCGGGACACTGAACTGTCATAATTGACCCTTCCCCTACAAAATAAGAGTTAATAACGTGTGAGACGATGTCCCACATATCAGATATAAAACTGATAAGAACAGATACTACACTTGATCTTAGCCTAAAGGCTGAAAAAATAATGATTCTACTCACTTCTTTCTTATAGTTTCAACAACGGTCTTTGCTTAGATACTTATTAATCTCTAGATAGAAATATGTATCACAGTTTAGAAGTCGTTTTTATTTGAACTGCAAAATTGATGGGGTTTGTTGTTGCTCGATGAGCTACAAAACCATTCCAAAAATAGGCGTAAGCTGTTTAGCACGGAGAGCACACGGTATTCTTTAGTAAAAGGCGAAAGAATAGTTCGCTTTGTGCAAACCGCACAGCTCTGTAACTTACTAGAAATGCTTACGAGACATTTATATATAAGTTCATCTTAATGTATTTTTTGTTGTTGGGCGATGTGGGACAAAAAACACTTACGGCCTGATTCATGCGAAATCAACCACAAAGAGGTACAAGTAAGGTCATGACCATTGCTTCTCTCTCTTCACTATATATATATATATATATATGACAAGTGTTTTTACATATATCAAGACTTTTGTGTTACATTGTAAGCTTATAAATCAACCAAAACTGCTTATGATACGATACCATATGTGATTGATTATTCTTGTTCCTCAACTCTTGATTTATCAATCAATAACGAAAGAATAAATAATTTTTGAATAATCCACAACACAAACCCATACTTTATTATTCCCAAATCCCTCTAGCTGAAAGCACATTTCGTATTAATTGATGTGAGTAATCTTTTCAAACTTTCTCATGATATTAATATATTTCGATTGAGAAAAAGAAAAGTCTAAAATAATTTGGACTATTTCTCAATTTGTGCGTGTCATCCTTGCGCAGGGCCATGCTAATCTTCTCTGTATCGTTCCAATTTTATAGGATGTCCCCAAAGGGACAACCCTTATGCCTTATGTTGGTTGTACATATATGGTTAGAGATGTGTTAACTCTGCCGATTTTTTATATGGTATATGAGAACTAGTTAATATATGGCTAACTATACTTAATTATCTACTTTTAAGCTTTTAGGCCGACTAAAGTTTGTTCTTATAGGCTCATTGGAGGCTATGGCCAAAACTAGCCTTAATTTTAAAACAAGAAACGAGCAAATTATAGATCTCGATTATAGTTTGGTGTAACTCTTGAAAAATGAATGGCAAGTTCTAGGCTTAATTGCCAACTAGTTATTGATCAGTTTGTAGCTGTAATTAACCGTTCTAGATGGTTAAGAAGAAGGGGTCTTCAATGTTGGGTTATACAATAATCATCATAATGTCTTCTATATGTTGATTTCAGAGCACAAAAGATAAGATCTTTTCAGGGTAACAAAACAGAAAGCTTCTAAAATGTGATATAGTGGGGTGCGCAAAGCCTTTGCAGTAGTGCAGCGCATAGGCAACGCTCAAGAGCCCTGACAGTGAACTGCCATGATGGACTCTTCCCCTAGAAAAATAGAGTTAATATCGTGTGGGACGATGTCCCACATATCAGATATTAAACTGATAAGAACATATACTACACTTGATCTTAGCCAAAAGGCCGAGAAAGGTATGATTTGGATTAGTCTACGCACATCTCTTTATAGCTTCAACACTGCTTTTTCCTTTTTAATTCTTCTCGGATGTGGGATAAGTCAGCTTTATAAAAAAAATTAAACCATATCTCCACCATCCATAGTCATTCCTCCCCACAAAGAGTATATATATATATATTATATATATTACTTCTAGATAGAAACAGGCATCAGTTTACAATAAATAATAATTGTAAATTCTGCTTTTCTTTTGAACTTGAGAATTGATGGAGATTGCCTGTTTGGCTCAGTGAGCTTCAAAATCCTTCCAAAAATAGGCGTATTCATTTGTAAAAGGCAAAGGAATAGTTCACTTTGTGTTCACTGCACTGCTCCTTATCTTGTTTGTAACATACACGATAGGTTTATATATTGAAGTGCATCAAATTTTATGTTTCGCATCCTCAAATTGGGGGATAAAAGATGAGACTCAGCGGAGTAACATTTCTCTACAGCACCTGAAACTCTAAGAGGGTATCGTAGACGTGAATCACGGTTTGGTCGCATGGTCATGGGTCACCCACCAGCCTGGTTCTTGAGAACTCTTATTAGCTTCTTGTTTTTGGTAAAAATGTTAAGATAATATATCATTTTTCTGATTTTTGACAGAAATATATGGCTTACTAGCTTCTGCTCAACCATTCTTTTTTTTTCTAATCCTTGTAAATTCTAATAGTTGAATAGATAAAAAAAATAAAAAAATCACATAAATCCAACTTTTTTTGTAAATATATATATC